>RJWM01018392.1:26996-41246 GCA_004363535.1 Dasyprocta punctata | reverse complement strand
AAAATACGATTACATTTGTAGCAGTTTTGGGGAGTGGTGCTGCTCCTGCTGCTTCTGCTGCTCCAGAGTCTTGAACACACTGAAGATGTGTTCTACCGTTGAGCTAACCATCCAGCCCCAGTGGCAGAGACTTAAAGTTCAGAGAGCCTCATGAAATAATTTAATTAAACCCAGTAATAGAGATTGTGGGCTGTATTACCTTGGGAGCCCAAGAGGGATTTAGTGGTTTGAGTATTTGTTTCTCTAGTTTTAGTAGCAACTGAGGGAGGAAGGCAGAACACAAGAGAATTAAATTTGATAAAAGAATTATACCCAGAAGAACCATACAGTGAAGGAAAAGTAGCTGGCACAGATACTGAGGGATAGGTGCAGAAAAATCTGGTACATGTATTATTATTATTATTATTATTGAGACAGGATCTTGGTGTGTATTCCAGGCTGGTCTTGAGCTCACTGTGTAACCCAGGCTGGCCTCGAACTTGTGGTTCTTCACTTGCTTCAGCCCTGTGAGTTCTGGGATTACAGATGTGCACCAACACACCCAACTTGAATTAGTGTTTATTATTAAGTAGTGGATAGACCAATGAGGAAAGGACGTTGACTTGAAACTGCTCATTTGTGTAGTGGTATAGGAAAGGGTCTTGTGTGCATGGATTAGTGATTGTGACACTGTTCTGTGTTCATCTCTGCAGCTTCACATGGGAATGGGGAGAATTTCTTCTTTTCTTTTTTCCTTTTTTTTTTTTTTTTTTTGTACTGGGGATTAAACTCACAACCTTGAGCATGCCAGGCAGGTGCTTGAGCCACTGAGCTAAATCCCCGGCCCTATTCTTTGAGACAGGGTCTCACTATGTAGTTCAGGCTGGCCTTGGACTCACCTCTTGAGTGCTGGGATTACAGGTGTGTGCTACCATGCTTAGCTGAGAATTTCATTTTTTAAAACATCTTGTTTAACTGGGCATGGTGGTGCATGCCTGTAATGCCAACACTTGGGAAGCTGAAGCAGGAGGATCATTGCAAGTTTGAGACCGGCTGGCCTACAAAGTGAACTCAAGCTCAAGGCCAGCATAAGTTGCATAGCGAGACCCTGTCTCAAAAAGACCTAAATAAATAAATAAATAGAACATGTTTTTTTTTTTTTTTTTTACTTATTCTCAAGATGAAATACTTTGGATCGCTAGACTGAAGATAGTATGATGTCAAAATATGTCACTTAGAGTCAGGGGGTACAGAGAAATTGTGTAGCAGAAAACACACTGGGGAATTGCTTGCTACTAATTCATAGTATTCTAGATTAGCACTGTGCTGAACTGCAGCTATTAATCACACCTGGCAAAATTTAAGGTTAAATTAAGATTTTATTAAATTTAAAATTCATTCTCACTAGCCATATTTCAGTGCTTCATAGCCACATTGGATTAGTATCTGCTGTGTTGACCTTGTGGATAAGCCTCTTCATCAGTCGGTTCTGATGGCCAGGCCACTCCCATTGCAGGCACTTTTACATTTTGGAGAGTTTGGTTTCACTGCCTGATGTCCTCTTGTGAATGTGTAGGAGGTGTGATTAATGGTTATAGGGCTAGAATCGGGGTGGGGGGAGGTGGTAACTAGGGTTTGGACCCAGGGCCTTCACACTGAGCCACATCACCAGGCGCACCCGCTCTGTGTGTGTATCTTGAGAAAAGAGTCTCAAATTGTCCTTAAATTGCATTCCTCTTGCCTCAGCCTTTCAGAGTGCTGGGATTATCGGTGTGTGCCACCACATCAAATTCATGGATGTGACTTCCTGACACTAACTTATTTCTGAACCAAAGAGTTGTATGTTTGCAAAACATTCCTTCAGAACAGGGTGGGCAGTAATCGTTTAAGTTGGGAGGTCCAGGCAGACCCTTTTGCAACTGGTCAGCTCTGCCTGGGCATGGAAGTAAACGGAAGATTTATGTAAACAAGTGAGCCTGTTGGTGCTCCGGTAAGAGGCCACGAAAATCACCAAGTGGCCAGTGGACCATAGCTTAAATGTTTCTAAGATAGCGAAGTAAGCCCCAATTATAATAGTATGCTAGGATCGAGTTATAGTCTCCCCTCTGGTGTGGCACCACTCTGTGTGTGTGTGTGTGTGTGTGTGTGTGTGTGTGTGTGTGTGTAGCCGTGCTGGCAACAGCTTCCAGGGCTCTAGGCACGCCAACCACATGCTCTACTGCTGAGCTACACCCTCAGCCCGGATGCCACCTATTTTAAAGAATTCATGCAGTTTTGGTGAGGAGGGGGTGCAAAAGGTTGGGGACAGTGTGCAGCTGGAGACAGCATTCTTAGGAAAGGGGTCTCTGGCTGGCTTTGGAAATGCAGTGGAGCCTGTGGCTGATGAAGCATTAGAGGGGCATAGTTTGCAGGGAAAGTGTCCTGGGTCAGAACCCAGGCGTTTGGGGGTGACTCCTTCATGTCCTACTTGAGCGTGCTTGCAGTGTGGGAAGAGTGCGTATTTTTGTGGGTGGTACTGATGTCATTTGGGTTGAGTTTTGAGGTGTGACAGGGAGGCATGATGCACCCCATCACCCAAGAAGGCCAGGAAGGGTGATCTGTAAGACTGTGTGTCCCTTTGACCGAGAACTCCAGTTACTACAGTCCTGCCGTCTGCCCAGCTTATAAAGGTCACTGTAAATAGCAGTGTAAACTAACAAAATCTTTCTGAAAAGTGTTTTGTATCAGGAGTCTTAAAAAAAATCCCTGCAGGCCTGAGTGTTCTACTTTTGAAAGTTTTTGCTAATTTTTTTCTAAAATACTGCCTTTGATTATTTTCTCTTGCTGTAACTGAATACCTCAGGTTGAATAATTTATTGAGTAAGAAAGGTGTATTTAGTTTGCAGTGTTGAACAGTAGGGAGTTCAAAATCACCTGGCTGTATCTGGTGAGATCTTATTTGGTTGTGTAGGGCTTCATAGGATAGGAAAGAGGCCAAACAACCTAGCTCACCGCTTTTCTGGTAAAGCCACAATCTGTTTGTAGTAGGGCTCCACCCTTGTGGCCTCATTTAACCTTAATTACTTCCCAAAGGTCTCACCTCGAAATACCACAGCTAGATTAAGTGTCTGCCCTCCTTATACCTCCTAGTGGGAAATGAATATCAGCTTACTCTTGGTGGAGCATTCAAACCCCAGCAAACACTGTATGGATGGAGTTTGAACACAAAAAGCTCATCATAAAGACAAATTCAGGTGTGTAAATTCCCAGTAATGAGGTAATAGTTTAGTAAAGTTTAGTCACATAAAGTGGAATGTTAAATACCCATCGTGATCATACGGTATTTGAGAACTTTTTTTTCAATCTAGGAAAATTCTTCTGGGAAGGGTGCAGAATTCAGGTGTCTCCTAGACCTCAGTGTGCGTATGGGTCATATGCGGGTCTCGCCAAAAAGGCAGATTCCAACTTAGTAGGTTTTGGGTAGGACATGAGATTTTGCATTCCTAACCATTTCCCTGTGATCTGCTGTTCTGTGTAACACATTTTGAATAGGAATGTGCTAGATGAAATAAGCCAGGCACAGAAGGACAAATGCCTCCTGTTCGTGCTTACACGTGTGTAGGTCCAAAACAGTTTACCTGCAGAGTCACGCTGATTACCGCAGACGTAAGGGCGGAGAGCGGGGAGGTGTTGGTCAGAGGATAGAGCTGTGTTTACACAGAAGAAACCAATGCTGAGTTTGTGAGCTCACTGATGTATTAGTTAGCTTGATCTAATCATTCCACTTTTTACCTGCGTAACATCGCTTCATAAATATATACATACTTCTTAAGTATATACAGTTAGAACCCATCAGTTTTATTCAATTTTTTAAAAAAAGATGCTAAGTGACTAAGGAAACAGAAATATGCCAAAAGTTTAAAACCCTTTTGAAGAGTATTATTGGTCCTCTTTCCCTGAGTATTTTACTTTGCTGTGTTTGTCATATTTTCATTGTGAACATGCTAATTTTACAAATTGGATGCTTTCTATTTTTTGAGTCCTTACTGTGTTTTCAGCCAGTGGTCTGTGCCACACACAGAAGTTGGTTTCTGTTTCAGTGAAACCCGGTGAGGTGGATGGAGGAGGAGCCTTTCCTTCTGGGCTTTCATGGACATTTTTTGGGTGAAGTGACCTCTTCACATCGCCCTTGAGAACTTCCTGCCAGTTCACCATATTCAAGCTTCCTAGAACATGGCTAGGTTTGTGCTGAAGTTTTGCAAGAGCTTCTTCTAAACTTCTTTGTTACTGTTCAGAAATTAGAGTGTAATTTGACCTAAGAATACAAAATTGAGAATTGTTTGGCTGAGTAAAGAGAATAATTTAGGCAACCAAATGTAAAAAATATTTTTCATTTTTGTTTAGTATTAAGTAAATGTCAAAAGACATTTAAACACACACACACACACATATATGTAAATTCAGTTACACAAAGTGGAATGTTAAGTAGCCATTGTGATCATATGATATTTGAGAACTTTTTTCCAATCTGGGAAAATTCTTCTTGTAAGAATGAAGAATTACAGTTGCCTCCTAGACTTCAATGTGCATATGTTTATATGTGGGTCTTGCGTGTGTGTGTGTGTGTGTGTGTGTGTGTATCTTTACATATAAAATGTGAGGAAGAACCGGGCATGGTGGCATGTGTCTATAATCCTAGCACTCAGGAGGTTGAGGCAGGAGGATTGCTGTGAGTTTGAGGCCAGCCTGAGCTACACAGTGAGTTCAAGGCTAGCCTGAAGTACATAGCAAGATCTTGTCTCAAAAAAGAAAGAAAAAGAAGAAAAGAAAAGGTAAGGAAGAATGCAGCAAACATGCATGAACCTGCCCCTGTTTTTTCCCTCAAGAGACAACAGTGTTCTGAATTTTATTTTCTTTGCTTTCTTTGTAGTTTCCTTATTTACTTGTGGAATTGTGCCTATGTAGTCTTCAGCTTGCTTTTTTTCTTTTAACAGGTATTTATGTTCCTGAGTTTTATTGATATTACTGTGTGTAGCTATACTTTATTCCTTGGTTGATTCCATTGTGTATATACTGCAGTTTCTTCATTCAGGCTGCTGTGGGGACCTCTGGGCCAGGTGGTTACTTCTAACAGTGCTCTGGTGGAGTTCGCTCATGTTCGTGCTGCCCGTTTGCAGGGGTTTCTTAAACGTATATCTAGGAGTGCAGTCGCTAGGTCACACAGTAGATGCTGCAGTAATGCTAATTATTTTCCAAAGTGGTTGTACTTATATATCCACCATTAGTACATAGCTGTCCTGATTATTCTGCATTTTCACCAACATTTGATATAATCAGGCTTTTAAGTTTTGCCAGTCTGGTTTATGTAAGATGATACTATGGTGTGCAGCATTTTTAACTTCTGTAATCAATGTTGTCATAGCTAGGTGTGGTGGCGCACACCTGTAATCACGCCAGTTGGGAGGCAGAGGCAGGAGGAGCCCTACAAACTTGAGGCCAGCCTGGACCACGCAGTGCGCTCAGGGCCAACCGGAACTGCAGAGAGAGACCCTATCTCAAAAACATTTTAAAAAGTTCTCTATTCTGATTTTATTAATAAATAATCCCCCAAATGTCAGCAGACTTACTCTGGAAAATTTCACAATGCAAATTGTGAATATTGTTATATAAAACACTGTAGAATTTTATTTTTTAATTTGCTCAGTATTTTTGTGGTATATGAGATCTTTCATGATATTTTTCAAAATTCAGCTTGGTTGGCTTTTAATTTCAAAGCACATTTTGTATATTCACGTTGACTTGTTTTCGCAGTGCGGGGCCTGTCACACGTGCCAAGCGAGGGCCTCTCACACGTGACTACCGCGGCTCAGTGGACGTTTTTTCCACAGGAGAAGTTTGTTTTGTTTTTTGAGACCGAGTCTTGCTGCATGTTCAGGCTGGCCTCGGCGCAAGACAACCCTCCTGCCTCAGCCTCCCAGGTGCTAGGATTACAAGTGTGTACCACCTGGTGGCTCAGAATTTTGCTTTTTGATGATGATATCTAAGGCATTCAACTGGTGTTGTATGAAAAAGTTATTTTAAAAATCGAAATCATAAAAATAATTGTGCACCAATCTTCCTTATGTATATTTTTTTAATTCGTGAAGATATTTACATTTACTGCTTATAAACCATGTGATTGCTGTAAGAAGAATTTGCAAAAATATGCAGAACTTTTTAAGCTGATACCTGAGAGAAGTCACAATTGGTAAATAATAGAACAGTATCCAACGTAAGGGGATAATTACATGGCAAGACAATCTTAAGGTTGGCCTCTGCTGAGAATTCTTTTGCCAATTTAAAAAACACCTTTTATGTTTTAGCACCAGTATGCATGAGCGAGTGAACCGAACAGAAAGACAGTTTCGATCACTTCCAGATAATCAACAGAAACTACTTCCTCAGTTTCTTCTTCACTTGGACAAGATCCGGAAATGCATTGATCATAATCAAGAAATACTACTGACCATTGTGAATGATTGCATACATATGTTTGAAAATAAAGAATATGGAGAAGATGTATGTGAAAGTTTGTTCTACTTGTTTGTACTTTAGGGTTTAACTAATGAACTTTGAAGTCTTTAGTTACCTTCTCGGACTTCGGTTTTATAGTCTCATGCAGGTCAGTTCCTCAGCAGATGTTTTCATTGTATGTCCAGTCACTTACCGAGGCTAAATTGAACTGTGTGACAGAAACTGGATTTGCTCACGGATTCTGTTTTTAAATACTAAGATATTGTTGGCATTTTGATACACTTTCAATATAGTGTTTTAAATGTTCTGGCATATAAATTTTTATAAATGAC
This sequence comes from Dasyprocta punctata, assembly GCA_004363535.1. Lineage (NCBI taxonomy): Eukaryota > Metazoa > Chordata > Mammalia > Rodentia > Dasyproctidae > Dasyprocta > Dasyprocta punctata. Next base: position 34,443 of record RJWM01018392.1, on the reverse strand, counting down.
TTTAATAGCTACGTAAAGTTAATTTCCCTTGCTAAGCCCCTATTTTTTTCTGTCTCATCTATTGACACACGTCTGTTTCTTTAAGAAATTATTTTCATGGAACTCTGAAAGGACGTCTTTTTTGTATCCATGGGATAGATGCAGGCGGGCGCTCAGTGTGAGCCTCTCCTGCTGCTCCGGCAGTGGCCCGCAGGGGCAGACGTTCCTCCCGCTCTGAGAAGACGGGCGTCTGGTCTCCAGAGCAGCTCGGTTCTGGTCTTCTGGCGGTTTTAGGATTAATGACCCCTAATCTGTTGAGGATATTTTTACTTAGGATCTCATGTGACAGAGGAGCCCGTGGAGGTGAGAGAGTAGAGATTTATCCCCTGTACCACCTGTCTGGCCCCCTAGTAGCATGTCTCTTCGCCCGTATTCAAAATGGATTCTCAGAAGCTAATTGATTTCTGTTTTCTGAACAGGGGAATGGAAAGATTATGCCAGCGTCTACATTTGACATGGATAAGTTAAAATCTACCTTGAAACAGTTTGTGAGAGACTGGAGTGAAACTGGGAAAGCAGAAAGGGATGCCTGCTACCAGCCAATCATTACAGAAATACTAAAAAACTTTCCAAAAGAAAGATGGTAAATAGTGTCTTGTTCATAACCGAGTCTCTTAAGATGTGTAAACGTACTTTCTCTGTGAGGCATTTCACAATCTTGATTCATTTTTATAGGTTACTCTATGCCTGCATATTTTGCATGTGTGTTTTATTGGTTTTTGGATGCTTTGTGGGGTTGCATTTCATACTTTGAGTAAATTTTGTTCTGGTAATTATAGGAACTTATTTAGGAATTATTATTAATATGAGAATAAATATTCATTATTATTGATGTGCATCATTTTATAACTTGCAAAGCAAAAGCTACGAACTTTTACCTCTTTATGACTGGTAAGCAAATGAGGTGTCTATACAGTTTTGAGCGTTGCGGGTTGGGACAGGGTCTCTCTACGTAGCCCAGTCTGGCCAGCCTCGAGAGTGCTGGGATTACAGGCATGGGCCATCCACCGCCTGGCGGAGGTGTCCACACTTCAGAGGGGAAGATCTTAACTCCCTTGTGCTGCCAAGTGTCTGGGCAGTCGCAAGCTGTGGTCTGCTTTGCAGAAAAACATAAATGAGTAAGTTAAATACACAGGATTTCAAAGAAACCATTATTCTGAAATAAAGTTTTCAAAATACTTAAGCAGATTTGAGATATGTCATGCTTTTTACCATACGTTAAATCATTAAATGTAGCCTAGCAGCAAATGTGATTACTGTATTAAGAAATTGCCAAATTCTCTGTTACTTTGATAACCTAAAACACTGGTGTGAAGATAAACGTAATTTCTATTGGTGATAAAGTCATAGGTACTACCAAAACTACTATTGCTTGTTGCCTGCATTCATAATGGTAAAATATCAGTTGAAGATCAGTGGCATTAGAATGTGATCACCCCGCCCGTACCCCTCGGGTTTACTGGCTCTGTGGACGGTTAGCACCGCTGGAGGGGCTTGTCTCTCACCTCGGGCTTTGTATAGAGGCTTCTCGTCCACGTCTTCCCCTTCTCACTGACTGACAGTTTCTAAGTTTAGGTGTGTCTTTCCAGCAATTTCAGTGTGTGTTGTGTGTGTGTGTGCGTGTGTCTTTTCTTTCTCTTTTTACCTTTTTGTTTTAAAATAAGTTAGGGTAGCCGGCCGTGGTGGCGCACTCCTGTAATCCCAGCATTTGGGAGGCTGAGGCAGGAGGATTGTTGCAAGTTTGAGACCAGTCAGGGCTACAAAGTGAACCCAGGGCCAGCCTGAATTGCACAGCAAGACCGTGTCTCAAAAAGGCAAAGTAAATAAATAGGTTAGGACTACACTGCATGACTTACCCAGAGACAGCCCATATACTTGTTAGCTAAACTGACCAAGCTTTAGCATTTCATCACACTGCTATATCATTGCCATTCTTTCCCCCTCCCTTCTTTCACTACTTTGTGTGTGTCTCTAACACCACCCATACGTGCCTAAACCACTTGATTAAATTGTGTGTGTCATATTTTTTACTGCTTAATCACTCAAGAGTTTATTTCTGCGAACAAAAATGTTTTCTTGCAGTTACTGAATTGAGGAAATATAGCCTTACATACTGTGGTGGTATCTAGTAGTGTGTATTAAAATGTGTAAGTTATCCTGGTAACGTATTTTGTAATTTTCCATCCAATGCAGAATCTAATCCAGGGTATTTCATTTAATTGTCAGTGTCTTAGTCTTTAATTTGAAACAGTGTCTTGGCTGTTCACCTCAATGACCTTGGCATTTTTAAGGAGTTCATGGTAGTTATTTTGCAAAATATTGTGTGCTTTTCAAGATACCACATCTGGAGACTTCCTGTGTCTCTGGGGTTTGAGTAGATGTTTGTTATCGAGTCAGAAATTCTTTGCTCTTCTCTCTACAAATTGCTTTTTCTCCCTGGGACTCCAGTAACGTATGTGAAATTGTTGGACATCCCCTCACAGGTGAAATTTTGAATGGCTTTTCCTTTTGTATGCACCCCCAACTTTGTGTAGTGTAGTTTGGATTTCTGTTGACCCTACTTCAGCGCCACTAATTCCTTATTGTGCTTATCTCTTAAATGATTTGAAAGGGTTATTTCTGATACTGTTTTTCTTTAAACTTTTAGCACTTACATATATTTTCTGTGCTGAAATTATGTATTTATATGTGTGATTACCTTTGCTATTAGATGATTTGGCTTGTCTTTCATGGTTGTTTTTCAGTCTCTGCCTGATAATTTCATTCTCCCTCTTGTTTGTGGATAGTTCCCCCTATTTTGCAGCTTTGGAAATGCCAGGCAGGCACTGTGCCACCGAGCAGTGTTACCGCCGACTGGGTCTGTTTCTTTGAACCTGTCTTGTCAGGACAGTTTCTGTTTTCTTCACATGTCTCATGTAAGTTTGTGATTGGATGCTGGACATTCTATGTAGAGGAGCAATGGATATGGAACTAAATAATATTAAAACCTAGAAAGATATTTTATTTCCAGGCCACAGGTGTGGGGTCTGAGAGCCAAGTTTGAGTGTTTATAATTTCTTTTCTTTTTTTTTTTTTTTTGTGGCACTGGGGATTGAACTCACAACGTTGTGCTTGCCAGGGCAGGCGCTTAAGCCGCTGAGCCAAACTCCCCAGCCCTGGTTTTTTGAGGCAGGGTCGCACTATGTAGCTCAGGCCAGCCTTGTGCTCGCGTTGTAGCCCAAGCCGGTCTCAAACTCACAACGCTCCGCCTACCTCAGCCTCCCGAGTGCTGGGATTACAGGCATGCGCCACCACGCCTGGCTTACTGTAATAATTTTAAACATCTCAGTGTTTTTTTTTTTTTTTTTGCGGCACCGGGGATTGAACTCACAGCCTTGCGCCTGCCAGGGCAGGCGCTTAAGCCGCTGAGCCAAACTCCCCAGCCCTGGTTTTTTGAGGCAGGGTCGCACTATGTAGCTCAGGCCAGCCTTGTGCACACGTTGTAGCCCAAGCTGGCCTCGAACTCACAACGCTCCACCTAACTCAGCCTCCCGAGTGCTGGGATTAAAGGCGTGCGCCACCACGCCCGGCAGTGTTTATAATTTCTGCTGTATTTGCATACATGAACTGCTTCAGTCAATTCCTTAACAAAAATTGCCATCTAATGATGTGGTAATGCAAGAATACTGTCCCTTTCTAAAGTGCAGTAGTTTCTGAGGTTTCATCTGCATTTTATCTTTTATTTCTTCCTGTAGTAATAGGAAAATCTTTACAACATTAAGAAGTGCTTGGACTCTCAAGGCATAACGATGTAGATCCCATCAGTAATGGAACTAGTGTGTCCACAGGAAGTCATTGGTGTATTGATACTGTCATCGGCAGAGGGTAGGAATAAGATGAGTTTTTCTGTCAGCTTTTAACATGTATAGCTTCTAATTCACCTTGTTTGATACCTATGTGTCTGTACCATATAGATTGTTTTCTGTTGAATAAATCTGCTATGGCAAGTGTTTTTTAGGGTTTAGGGTACTGGTGATTGAACTGAGAGCCTCACATATACAAGGCAAGTGTTCTGTATTCAGTTTTTATTAGTGAAAACAGAATGAAGTTCCTAATTCTTTATATAATACCCTTTTATTCTTATACTTTTGGGTACTCCTTTTTTATACCTGGATCAAAGATGATTTGCCATATATGAGGTTGCAGGGTACTCCGCATTGGGTTTTTTTTGTTGTTGTTGTTTTTTTTTTGCGTGTGTTATTCCTTTGTTGAATGCGCAGTTTGCAGATATCTTCTCCCGCTCTGTAGATTGTTTGGTAACTATGTTGATAGTATCCTTTGAGGCTCACAAGTTGGTAATTTTGTGTATGTGCTGCCAAAGCAAGCACAAGCTGTTAATTGTGATGAAGTCCAGTTTACCTAATTTTCTTTTGTTGCCTGTGCTTTTCATGTCACATCCATTGTCAAGATTTTGCCTGTGCTTTTGTTTACCATAACACAGATTTTAATTCTCAAGTTTTTGTCTTCATCCATTTTGAGTTAATGTTTTATGTGGTATAATGTTAGGGCCCAATTTCATTCTTTTATGTATGGATATCCAGTTTTCCCCATACTCTTTGTTAATATGTGAGGGTTTATTTCTGGGTGCTGTATTTTATTCCGTTGGTCTGTGTATCTTGTCCTAATGTGAATACCATACTATTTTAATTACTGCAGCTTTGTAAATTTTAAAGTTGGGAAGTGTGAGTCCTCCAACTTTATTGTTCTTCAAGATTATTTTGGCAGTGTGTAATTAATTCCATATGAATTTCAAGATAAGCTTTTCCATTTCTCCAGGAAGGAATTGGAATTTTGAGAGGAGCTATGTTGAATATGTCGATTGCTTTGAGTAGTACATGTATCTCTCCATTTTCTTAGACCTTTAATTTCTAATTTCTAAAGAAATTCAGCAGTATTTTCTAATTTTGAGTGTGTGTGAGTGTGATCAAAGTATGCATTGAAGGTTTAAATTTAAAAATCACAGTAGAAGGCACATTCCCCTTCGCTTTGAGCACATTTGTCCCATCGCTCTTGCCCCTTTCTGCACCCATTCTGGAGGTCTTCTTGCATCTTTACAAGGTCTGGTAAAAGCAGATGAAAACTGCTGCCGGTGCTCTCCAGGGCTCCGTGGTGTGTCCTCGCCCGCTCAGTAACCTGGTCTGGCACCTGGGACTCACAGCTCGTCCTGGAAGGCAGAGTGACTATGAAAGCATTTTGAATCGACTCGGGGGACACTGAGGCAGCCGTAGCAGTGCCCTCCAGAATTACCTCAGAAATGACAGGAATGATGGGATACACAAGTTCACAGCAAGGGGGGATATTTTGAGGAAGCTTAATGGTAATATACCTTTTACTGTAATAAAATTTTATTTTATTTTATTTTATTGTATTTTTTTGCGGTACCGGGGATCGAACTCACAGCTTCACTCCTGCCCAGAAAGGCGCTTATGCCACTGAGCCAAACTTCCAGCCCTGGTTTTTTGAGGCAGGGTCGCACTATGTAGCTCAGGCCAGCCTTGCACTCGCATTGTAGCCCAAGTGGGCCTCGAACTCACAACGCTCCTCCTACCTCAGCCTCCTGAGTGCTGGGATTAAAGGCGTGCGCCACCACACCCGGCTTGTAATAAAATTTTAAAAATTTAAAACATTCACTGTATTTTTCAATTATACCTTGTAAGTCTTTCATCTTGGTTAGATGTACCCATGTTTTTAAGATGCTGTTGTAAATGAAATTGCTTTCTTAATTTTTTCAGAATTTTTATTGCTGATGTTAGAAACATAGCTGATGTTTTGTGTTTGTTTTGTACCCTGCAAGCTTTTTTAATTTATTAGCTCTGGCTTTCTTGTAGTTTCTCTGAGATTTTCCCTCTATAGATTGTGTTATGTAAAAAGGGATAGTTTAACTTTCCCTTTCCAATTTGATACCTTTACTCTCTTTATTTTTAGAAGAAATACCTTCTGTCTTGCATTATTAAATATGATGTTAGCTGTGGGAGTTTTTTTCGTACATATCTCTTATGTTGAGAATTTTCCTTCTATTTCTAGTTTATGAAGGGCTTTTTGGCATGATAATGTGTCAAATATTATAAAATGCCTTTTTTGATTCTACTGAGGCAACCATGTGATTTCTGTTTCTCTTTTGTGGGGTGGGGTAGGGTGATTCAATTCAGGGTTTTCTCACCAAACTGTGTCTCCAATCCTTTTAAAAAATTTTTGAGATAGGGTCTCACTAAGACGTCCAGGCTGGGATTGAATTTGTGATCCTTTTACCTCAGCTTCCCAGAGTGTTAGGATTAGAGCCGTGTGCCCACCATGCTTGGCTCCCTTCAGTTTGCTTGGTATCGAGTTAGTTTGCTTTCTTATGTTAAACCACCCTTGTATTCCTGGAGTAAATCCCACAGTCATGGAAAATAGTTTTTTTGATTTGTTAAAGTCAACTTGCTAATACTGTATTTTTGTTTAGGATTTTACATTTATATTCACAAGGCTTTTTTTTTTTTTTTTTTTTAAGATAGGGTCTCATGATGTAGCCCAGGCAGGCCTCAAACTTGCAGCAGTCCTCCTGCCCCAGCCTCCCTCGTGCTGGGGATCCAAGTGTGTGCTGTCATGCCGGGCACTGGGATTTTCTTGTCTTTATCTGATTTTGGTATTAAGTAATGCGGGCCTCACAGAATTAAGTAGGATATTTTCCCTTCTCTTCAGTTTTTGTTTTGTTATTTTAAGATTGAGAAGAATCAGTGTTAATTCTTCTTTAATATTTGGTGGAATTCAGTGTGAACTCTTTTAGTCTAGAACTTGTTTTTCTTTTTCTTTTTTATTTTTGTAAGCAGTGGATGAACTCCTTGATTATTAGCAGAATTTACAGACTAACACGATTTTGATTTAGTTGGCAAAATACTTCAGTAGCATTTACCTAATGCACAAAATGAATCAGCCATTTGATGTAATCAGAGGAGGTCTCAGGTCTCAGCTGGGACACGTTTACCCTCCGTGGGTGCCGCCAGTGCTGCCGTCCTGCTGGGGCGGGCAGTTGCCAGCCGGAGCTTCCCTTTGGTAGGAGCGCTCTTCTCCTTCTGAGCCCACAGTCTGCTTTACTTCTCCTCTGTAAGACAGAAAATCTTCCCCAACGGGAATTGTTTTGAAAATTTATGGCTTCAATTAGAGTAATAGCGAAATACTACACAAGTTTTTTTTTTTTTTTTTTTTTTTTTTGCGGCACCGGGGATCGAACTCACAGCCTCGCACCTGCCAGACAGGCGCTTAAGCTGCTGAGCCAAACTCCCAGCCCTGGTTTTTTTGAGGCAGGGTTGCACTATGTAGCTCAGGCCGGCCTTGTGCTCACGTTGTGGCCCAAGCCGGCCTCGAACCCACAACACTCCGCCTACCTCAG
>RJWM01018392.1:0-26896 GCA_004363535.1 Dasyprocta punctata | reverse complement strand
AAGTTTTTTAAGAGAGCGCCTAATAAACGCCCGTGCAAGTTACTTTGTTAACTTTTGGGAGGCCCTGGGGATCGAATTTGGCCTTCTGTGTGGGCACCGCTGGACCGTACCTTCAGCCCCTGTTTTGTTAATTTTTATCAATGGTAGAACATTAAGAGTTCTACAGCTATTAGAATTGTGATATCATCTCATATTTACTTTTCAGAGTTTTAATTTTAACTTGAATATTGTACGTTTTATGAACCTTTATAAGTATTATGCTTCAAAGAGTATTTTTGTGACAGTTCTAATTCATGTTTTCTCTATGTTTATATGGATATTCAGTGTTCGGTTCATAAGCAACTGATCACAGTTTAATATATGCATTTCATATATAGTTCTATAAACATGAATGTATCTCAGAATTCAAAGTATCTTTGTTTCTGAAAGGAGTTTATGAGGCTCTTTACAATAGGAATGGACCAAAGTTTGTATGAATTTTGAAGTCTAATTTTGAAGTCTAAAGGTCAGATACTTAGGTCAGCTTCATTTCTAGCACATAAAACATGACTGTTCATACTCAGATATCACTGAGTAATCTATATTGTCATGGTAACTAATCAACCTAACAGTGTCAGCATATCTAAAAAGAACATGTGGTTCAAGATACTAAGGGAATTAACACTCATGGTACTATTTTACTGTTACTTTTCTGTTACTAGTATTGATAATGTAGACTGATAGAAAGGATTATTAACTTTAGATGGTTCTATTATTAATTAATAAAAGATAGCAAAATATTTCACAGAGTTCAGAATGTAGCTGGGCTTCGTGGCACTTGCTACCAAGCACTTGCTTGGTGGGAGGCTGAGGCAGTAAGATTGTTGCAAGTTTGAAACCAGCCTGGGCTACAAAGTAAGCTCAAGGCCAGCGTAAATTGCATAGTGAGATCCTGTCTCAAAAAGACAAAAAAATAAAAATAAAATGTAAAAAAACAAAAAAAAAGTAAAGACTTCCAGGGATATATAGTTGTCCTTTCTTAACTGTTTCCCAGCCGCCACATTCCTGTCTGTGAAAGTAAATAATACAAAAGTGGAGAGGATATATATAAAATTTAAATGAAGTACACCAGAAAACCTTTTTCTTTTTGCTACTCTTGAACCCAGTGGAAAAATTACATATTTCTTCCTATATCATTTGTTGTACCTATTTTAGGTTTATTTCCTTATAGGAGATAAGACAAACTTTCAAAAAATTTTTAAGGACAAAGTCAGTGAAAGTCCGTAAAGGCTACATACTTAGAAAAACCATAGCTTTGCTGTTACATGTAAACCTTGGGTTGTGGAAAAGGGACATTAATTGTAGGCTTTCAGAATCCAGGGTGGTTCTGGATGAATCCTGGTTGGCTCTGGATCTCAGGTACGTCCCCAGGACCTGCTGTGCTGTAGTGAGCAGTGGGGTCTGGTGTCTTGGTACCTGGGTGGACTTGACTCGGCTCTATGCCGGCGGCCTTTCTGGTTGAAATTTCAATCAAGTGCTTTTCTAACTGAATAGTCTTATTAAGAATTGTGTGCATTCTAAGTAATATGCACAGAACTAGCTATATTTGTGATTGTTAAAATACTTTTCCTTATGCAAATACTTTTCCTTGTTTTATCAGTTTGTCTGATTTGTCCTGATGTAAGCAGGAGCAATTTGGAAGCCACAGATGGTTGAGGCTTCCACACAGATGTACAGCAAGGTCTATTTGAAAACAGGAAAATATTGCCTAAATTGTGTTGAATGCCAGGCATTCCAGTATTTATTAGGCTCTGGGTTGTGTGTTTTAAACTGGTTTTGAGCTCTGCTCTGAAAAACTGCCCATTGAAATTAGTGAACAGAATATTTAATTTCAAGTATAATCTCAGAATTTAAACCTTCTCAAGTATGAATACAAGTGAAATTTAACTTTTCAGTTAATAGAACAGCATGTATTGAGATTTTTCTTATTTGTACAAGTATCTTGTAACTTTAGAAATTCAGTGCTATGAAGCACATAGTTACTTGGGAAATACAGATTTTTAAGTTTTGTGCCAGTCTGAAAGGAAAATTGATAGAATACAGAATCACGTTTTCTTATGAATCCTGAAAGTTACTGGTCTGTGTATTTTAGATGTTAATTTCAACGGCCCATTCTGTTTTTAAAGGAATTCAGAGTGATGTTTTGTTTGTGGAAGAAAACCTGTTATGTCCTGGCATTTTGGTGTACTCTAGGATGATACTAACCGGTTGAATTTTTTTTCTTTTTCATAGCTGAGCATTAGGCGGGGAAATGCCATTAGCTTTTTTTTTTTTTTTTTTTTTTTTTGCAGCACCAGGGATTGAACTCACAGCCTTGAGCCTGCCAGGGCAGGAGCTTAAGCCACTGAGCCAAACTCCCAGCCCTGATTTTTTGAGGCAGGGTCACACTATGTAGCTCAGGCCGGCCTTGCGCTCACGTTATAGCCCAAGCCGGCCTCGAACTCACAACGCTCCTCCTACCTCAGCCTCCCGAGTGCTGGGATTAAAGGTGTGCGCCACCACGCCAGGCTAATGCCATTAGTTTTAAACTAAAGCATGTTTCCACATAAAATAAAGAATGTAAATAGTAATTTATGGAAGCATTTTGTTAGCTAAAGGAACCCACTTTAAAAGAGAATAAAAACTGCAGACTGCCAAGTAATATGAAGTAGTTTAGAGACTTAAGATAGATTTCTTTCATTCTGAAAGCCTTCCTAGATGGGAAACAGGCATGGGGTTCAGATTTCTTTCAAATAAAAATTGTAAGTATCCCTATATCTAGAGTAGTAACCCAGTGGTAAAACAGTCAAGACTGATAACCCAGAGAAAAAATAATATTAATGGATAGTTCACAGGAAAGAAATATAAGATGCTCACTGTCACAGGAAAATGCACATGTAAAAGCCACATTAAAAGTGGCATCCATTCTCCACTTAACTGCATTGCAGAGATCTGGAAGGTGTTCCTGGAGGTGTGGGAAGCATGTTGCTGCTAGGAGAATAAGTCGGTAAAAAATCTCATGAAGAGCAGTTTGTCAGTCAGTGTCAAAATGTCAGTGTGTGTGTGCCCTGATTCTTGCAGTTCAGTTTCCAGGAAGTGTTCTACTTTTCTGTGGGAATTATTCAGGTCCACTTTTCTGTGGGAATTATTCAGGCCAACCGTCGTAACATTGAACAACAAAAGAAAGAAATAATCTGAATGTCTTTAATTGAGATGCTGATAAATTATGTGCCATCATCATGCAATGAAATAAAAGAAGTCCTATGTGCTGCTAGGGAAAAGGTTTCAAAATGAATTTAGATCAGGGGTTGGTAGACTTTTTCTTCAAGTGCCGAGTGGTAAACATTTTAGTATTTGAAAGCAGCTGTGGTCTTTGTGGCCACTGCGCAGCTCTGCTCTGCCGGCACCGTGGCCACGGACAGCCCTTCCATAACTGGCAGGCAGGCAGCCCGTGTGCCGGTGACACTGCTCACAAAAGCAGCTGCCTGGCCTGCGGTTCACAGTTGGTTACTCTGGAATTAAACGAAAGAAACAAAGGAAAGAACTTCATGTAAACTGTACGAGGTGTGGATAAAGTCCTGAAAGTGTAACGAAGTTTTGTCTGGTATACTTGGGAAAGATAACAGAGTAATTTACACTGAGGAGGTCGTGCAAACTGGGTTTCTGTGGGTTTGTAGAAACTCTTAAAAGTCTTCTGCTCTTGGTGAGAAGTTGTCTGGCTGAAGTGAGGAAATCTTTGTGTTTGGAATGGATGAAGAGTTAATTTGGGACCATAATTTTGAAGGCATTGGACACTACTAATTTTCAGCCCATTTTCAGTGATGAATAATTCAAAAATCAAGCACCTAACTTTATTAAACCTTGATACTTTACCGTATTTTCTTGAGATTTATTGATTTATTTGTTTGGTACCAGGGATCAAACTCATGACCTTACGCTTGTGAGGCATGCGCTTACCCCACTGAGCTAAATCCCCAGCCCAGATTTGCTTTTTAAAAGAAACTGAGTATGGGTGAAGTTGAGACTGCCTTGCAAACCATTCAGAGTACATTCGTCATCTTTTAAGATAACCACTAACATGCACTTGCTTTGTTACTTTATAATCTTGCATTGCTACATTAACTAAATGTTTATATAATGCTAAAGAAGACATCGTACTCCAGTTTTTTAATTTATACTCTTCTGTATGTTTTTTTATTTACTGTTTCTCAGTGTAATTTTATTTTTATACTGGGGGTTAAACGGGTTGCCTCAAGCATGGGTGCGCTCAGTCACCGGGCTGCACCCCGCCCGAGCCGCGGGAAGGTGTGTGCGACTTCCGTGTACGGATCAGCACTGTTCAGTAGAAACATCGTGCAGCCCACAAATGCAAGGCACGCCTGTAATTTTAAATTTTCTGGTGGCCAAATAAAAAGGTACACTTACAATGCAATTTGTATTTTTTAAGTGTTTTAATAGCCACATGTGGTTCATGGCTATTGGACCCTAGGTAGCTGTGATTCAGAGAACCCCTTTTTGATACTTAAAAGTTGTAAGTATTCCTACCACCAGAGGTCAGTCAAGTGTCGCCACGTTAAGAAAATAGCTTGTGTTGAAATTTTCTTAATCTGTGGTAATGCAAGGATCAGTCTGTATATAATGAAGTAGACCTCATTGCATAATCAGTAATGCGAACTTGTACTGACAAAAAATAAAAGCTGAAAAAAAATAACAGTCATTCTTGGTAAAATAGTGTCACCAAAAGTGTCATGTGAACACAGTCTGTGACCTCTTCTGCCCTTCCGGATACAACTTTCCTCCGTTCTTCCCTTGAGTAGTGCAACCTTCCCCTTCTGTGGGGGATGGCACATTTGTAGTAAATACACTGTTTCATTATATTCCAACCATAAAAACTTGGAAATTTACTCTTAGCTTCTTTTTACTAAGAATCTTCAGCCAGAAACATTTGATTACTGAGCACATACTGAATGTGTCTGTATTGTTGGTTTATAAAGTTTCATTTCATTTAAAATAATCTCATCATTAAGGTTTGTACTCATTTCTCTTCTTCTCCACAGAAATGCATTTACAGAAATGCCCTCGACTTGTTAAAGATTCATAGCAGAAACTGCTAGAGTGCCTTAGGTTCATCCAAAATATAATTAGAGGAACGTTCCATTTTGTGTATATATTGTACTTCTATATAAAGAACTGTTGAAAGCCCAGCTTGGTGACACAGGCCTGTAATTATAGCTACTCAGAATGCTGAGGCAGGAGGATCACAAGTTCCAGACCAGCCTGGGCAACTTAGTAAGACCCTGTCTCAAAACTTTTTCAGAGAGCCAGGGACAGATCAGTGGTATGGTACTTGCCTGGCATTTGCAGGTCCCTGGGTTCAATCCCCAGTCCTGGGAAATTGGGGGGTGATACTGAAGAGGTGTCAGGAAGTCTTTTCTCTGTCTCACTATTCCTTGCTTGGTTTATTTTTCCATTTATTAGAGTATATTGCATATAGAGAGTGATGGTTTTCATTTTGGCAGCTTTGTACTTGCATGTAACATACTTGGGTCATCTCCTCCATCACCTGTCCTCCCCGACCCTGTCCCCTAGGGAATCAGTGGTGCTTTTTATAATTTTATTAGTATATGTTTGTAACACATAATATATACATTGTTTCTTTGTTTTGTGGGGTTTTTTTTCCCCCTCTAAAATCATGTTGTTTTTTATTTTTTGTTTTTTTGAGCCATGGTCTCGCTATGCAGTTCAGGCTGTCCTTGAACTCACCATGCAGCTCAGGGTGGCCTCGAACTCCTGGCGGTCCTCCTGCCTCAGCCTCTTGAGTGCTGGGACTACAGGAATGCACTACCACGCCTGGCTGTACATTGCTGTATATTGGTACATGTACCTGTCACGTCTTTATCCTTTCTACTTCCCCTCCTCTCCTGTTTCCCCATCCCCACAACCCTTCCTATCTCCACAAAGTCGACCTCCATGTTGCCTATTGTCTTTTAGTTTTCTCCTGAAATTATTTATACTTTGAGTTTCTCATGTAAGAGAAACCTGTTTGTAATTTCTTATTTTTTCAGTTCTAGAGGGTGTTTTAATGTGTCTCTTATGTGCTTGTTGAAGTCCTTTTTATTGTAATGCAAATAATTTATAGGTCTGCAATAGCTGGCTAATTCGTAAGGTACAGCCTTGGTAAGTTCTGTATTCAGTGGACTAACCTTTTAAGAGTAGTCTTATGCAGAGTACTGTTAATATATTTTCTTCCACAAGGTAGGAATGGAGAGTTCTGTAGTTCTGATTAGTTGATGATTAATTTATAACTACTGTCATAAGATTAACTTTCCACAAGTTACCAAAATAGTTGCTGATATCATTGATTAGCATAACTTTCCCTTAAGATAAAGGCGACTTAATTTCTGTATACTTTTTTCTTATTAGCTATTATGAAATTGACTGATTTTGAAAATAAAGACTATCAGTTTAATTATAAATTTTTACTTTTTGTTGCATTACTTTGGTGTTTTTTTGTTGTTATTTTGTTTTGTTTTGGGGGGAGTTTTGAGACAGGGTCTTACTCTGTAGTTCAGGCTGGCCTTGAACTCACTATGTAGCCCAGGGTGGCCTTGAACCCGCAGCAGTGATCCTCCTGGCTGAACCTCCCAAGTGCTGGGATTACAGGCGTGCACCACCACGCCCAGCTTGTTGCATTACTTTGATTTTTTTTCCCCTCTTTTCTTGAAGTACTTGGGATCAAACCCAGGGTCTTTCACTTGCTAGGCAAGTTCTCTACCTCTGAACTACAAAGCACAAGGATGATCTGTTTTTTTCATTAAACTTAAGAGTGCAAACATGAACATACACACTGTTTATAATCTGGAACAAGAAGAAAACATTTTATATTAGTCTCTCATATACCTCCTAGGCATGAGTTCATCTGTATCAAATACTAAAAGAGCTCTTACTAATCATGATAGGTCCCTTTGTATGAAGTCTTTTAACAAACTTTGAGTTTTTTTGGCATGTTGTACAATAGTGAGACACACTGCATTAAAGTTTTCATACAGACACATGTTCCATATATAGATGCATAAGACTTAATGATTGTGGGCAAATCCTCACAGTACTTTTATTTATAGACTGAAACTTTTTGTTTCATTCTTAGTGGGATATACACATTATTCTCTGGGCTATTAGCGAAATGCTGTGCTACATTTCAAGCATGCCAAACTTAAAGGCTATGTAGTTTAAAGATAGACTTTTAAGTAGGAGTAAGTTTCTGGAAATGGGATTGGATTTGTAAGCCAAATTTAGGGAACATAGTAGTCAAATTCCTTTTACATGGTAGAGTACCAGCTAATTATATGCATTTTCCTTTAGTTTCCAATAAGAATACTGTTGTACTTTTCTCAGGATCATACTGCCTTCTCAGACTTGGCAAGCAGAGGCCTTGTTTTGCAGAGGCTTTTTGTAGTTTGAAAGTGAAATGGCAGATCTTACAGCAAAGGAAATATACGATGGCAATGTGATGAGTTAGATTGTGAAACAGGCTTGATGTAATGTGTTTGCCATTGTATATGCTGCCTTAGATGCCAGTTCCCCATTTTCCTTATAAAAATATCCCTTCCCCATTTTTCTCAACCAAAATATTTGTTGCTGTAACGTATGTGTGCTTAATGCATTAAAATGTAAATATAGTTAATCTGGTTTTTGTTATATAAGTCATTGAATTACATACAGAATTTAGAAGTAATGTTATGTTTTGATTTCCTGTCTTAAACGATTTTGTTTAAACTCTTTGTATGCAGTTGGGATGACTTTGGAATAGTCTGTCTTCCTGACAGTTGTTCAGGTAACAGCTGTTCACAATGAGTCACTTCATATGTCTTCAGATATAAGGTAACTCCTTTTTTTCCTGAAAAATAATTTTTGGATTATAAAATTCCCACCAGATATCTGAACACATACAGTAATTCATTATGCTTCGTGCTATGTAAATTGATACTTGGAAGTATTTGTCAGTCTTCAGAAGTCAGAGTCCTAGTGAGCTTTTTCTTATTGAATACCTTTTTAGTTTTTAATGTGGATTTTGTCTTTCCTTTCCTTTTCTTGTTTCTTTTTCTCTCTTTCTTTTTCTTTTTTTTCCTTTGAGGGGTTGGACATAATTGCCTTATTTCATTTCAGGGATCCTTCTAAAGTAAATATTCTGGTACCTGGTGCTGGACTAGGAAGACTGGCCTGGGAAATAGCTATGCTAGGTTATGCTTGTCAAGGAAATGAATGGAGTTTTTTTATGCTCTTTTCTTCCAACTTTGTACTGAACAGGTATTTCTTTTTTTTTTTTTTTTCCTGGAAATAGTAATTTCTCAGAATCAGATGACTTACATATTTTTTGAAATTCTGAATTTATAGTGCATAGTGTGTGATTATGGTGTAGATCATAAATATTTATGTTAAATTCAGTATGTTTATACAGGTTGCCACTTCAACTAATTACCTAGTTAATAGATTGTTGAAATGAGATGAGTAAATGACTTTTTAGAAACAGATTGGGCATTCCATAGAACAGAAATTACTCCTGTACATAATCTTTCGGACT
Source organism: Dasyprocta punctata (assembly GCA_004363535.1). Classification (NCBI taxonomy): domain Eukaryota; kingdom Metazoa; phylum Chordata; class Mammalia; order Rodentia; family Dasyproctidae; genus Dasyprocta; species Dasyprocta punctata. The sequence continues at coordinate 18,297 of RJWM01018392.1, read as the reverse complement.
AAGTATGATCCAGGAAGGGGTATTTTCTCATTGTTCCCTAAACTTCCTCACTCATTTGTTTCTTATGTGAAGAGTTGAGTGCAGCAGTCAGTCAGAACTGTTTTTCTTAAGTGAGTTCTTTCAAAATGGCCAAGTATGCTCACATGACTGAGGTGGAAAGATCTACAAACTTTTGTGGCCTCTATTGCTAGGTAGTAGAAAAGAGTCATCATTTTAAAAGTCAGAATATGTGTTAGAGGAAAACAGCTGCCTTGTTTAAAAGTGTGTTGGTTGTCTTTGACAGCAATGACTTTTAGGGGATTAGTAATAGAAGGAGAAAAGAAAAGGGTTGGATAAGATAATTAAAATGCGTAGCAAACTGTTTTAGTTGAAGCCCATATACAATTTTTAAAAACAAGTGGCCGAACCATTTTTACTTGGGTTTGAAGTTCAAAGATAAATTTTTATTAATTGGAATGAGCAGCACACGACTGTCTTACTGCATGGTTGCTTGCTCGTCTACATTGTCTGTACCTTTCCGGGGAACTGAGTGGGGAGGAATGTTGACACTGTTAAGTTCTAATGAATTATACATGCAAATATTCAGTCAGATTGTATTTTAGGGTTTAGATATTCTTGGTGAGATCTTTAGTTAACACTGAATTTTATACTCATATTTTGCAGATGTTCTGAAATTAATAAATACAAACTTTATCCCTGGATCCATCAGTTTAGCAATAACCGGAAATCAGCTGATCAGATTCGCCCCATCTTCTTCCCTGATGTTGACCCCCACAGCCTTCCTCCTGGTTCTAACTTTTCCATGACAGCAGGGGATTTTCAGGAGATTTATTCAGAATGCAGTAAGTTCAAAGCAGGCATTTTAAGGCTTTTATTCTAAACTTAATGGATTAATGTTTTGGTCATTCATTTTGATGGTAGAACATAACGTATACTTCTGTGATAAATTAGAGTATTTTCAAGCTTATGTACAAGGCAGTAGTAGGAAATATAAAGCACTACATGTACAGTCAAGAAACTTAGAATTTTTTGGGTCAGTCATTATAAGACCACTTGTAAACAGAGTTCATATGTGTAATGAATGCAATAAAGATGAAAATAAGCCAGTTTGAGAAGCGGGCTCATAGAGAGGCTGTGACCTGAAGGATAGGGGGCACTAGCATTTGAGGCAGGTTGAGGTCCAAAGATACAAATAAATAAGGTACTCAAACAGCAGCACAGCCAGACTGGCAGGAAAAGAGGTCTTTAATGGGAGATAGGGCTAGAAAAGTAGGTTGGGTCTAGATTGTGGGAGAATATTATAATCAGATTATGTAGGTTGGGTCTTCAGCTTGAGAAAGTATTGAAAACATTTGATCTAGACATTAGAGTAAGGTGGTAATAGGAAAAGAGCAGAAGTATTGGCACTAAAAGGAATGAGACACATAATGCTGAGTAATTAGAAGAATCATGCAACAAATATTGACACCTACCAAGTACCAGGTATGCGCTGGGCAGTGCCAAGAGCACATCAGGTGAGTCTGCACAGGGGCTACGGGCGCTGATACTTTGTGTGGAGCTGTCTGGGAAGGCCTTTTTAAGAGCAGAAGCTTTACGAGTCCAGCAGGGAATCCCAAGAGTGAAAAGCCAGGACATGCATACACGGGCCCGGGGGCGGGGCTGTGTTGTGAGAGAGCGGGCGGCGGGCGGGAGTGCGTGTTCTTCCCAGGAGGTGAGGCGGAGGTTGGTGAGCAGACCTGGAGGCTCAGCAAGGACGCCGGCCTATTCTCCAGAGCGCTGGGCGGCCGCTGGAGAGAAGGCTTGCAGCTGGGGAGTACAAAAAAGAAAGCTCCTGTTCATCTATTTTTTTTACAACATCCAAAGGTTTTTGTTTATTTTACCCTGGACACTGAGATTGAAGCACCCCTACCTGAGATTAGAAAGCAAGAGATAGAAGATGCTAATTGTTGGATAAAAAATACAGCAGAAGGTCTTAAAATAGTAGTGAAATAGTGGAAAGTATTAAGTAAGTCACTTGCTTCTGGAGCAGGGTTTGGGAGTGGATGGTAAAGTAACCTTTGGTGTAGGACGAGGTGCCCGTGTCATGCCAGCGCCGGACAGACCCGCAGCTCTGGTCTGCTGCCTGTCCCCGGGCCAGGCCGGGGCCTTCGGGAGCGGCCCACCACCGCGTCTGACTGCCCTGTCCTTGGGGCTTATGCTAGTCCAGTGGGTGTTTAGGTGTTTGAATGTTACTCATTTCTCAAAGTGGCAGCAGTTCTTGCAGTCTTTCTAAAGCCTGCCAGAATTGATGATTAGCACTTGTTTAAATCAGAATTTCAAATTATTTTGTTAACAGATTTTAAATGAAAGCCAGGGGCAAAGTGGTGTAACTCAGTGATTGAGCGTTTGCCAAGCATGTATATAAGGCCCCTGGGTTCCATCCCTAGCATCACAAAAAAGAATGAATGAGTGAATGAATGAATGAATGAATAAAAGTAAAAAGGCTAGAATTTGAATAGATAATAAAGCTTTTAGAGGTATCATTTGGTAATGATACCTTTCAAATGATTTCAGATTGCCTATGAGATTGATAAAACCTTGATGAACTAGAATATTGCCCATAAGTGATAATTTGGTTACTTTGAATATGTTGATCAGATGAGCATAGCTTCTGTATCCCTACAATTAAATAAAATAATTAATATTCTATAAGCAGTAACTGTCAAGTTTAAAAAATTAAAGAAAAAAAGCAAAATAACAGATGCAGTGATTTGATTTTTCTTGATTAGATACCTGGGACTGTATTGCCACCTGTTTCTTCATAGATACCGCTCACAATGTAATTGATTATATTGACACAATATGGAAAATACTCAAGCCAGGTGGAATTTGGATAAATCTTGGTAAGTGCTTCCATATTTATTAAAATTCTACACATTCATTTGAGTACTTTTACCTGCTTTACCGTCAGTATTCACAGTAGTCATGAGAGTTACAGTTACATTGAGTGTTTTAAATCCTCCGTGGTTTCCTTTAGACTGTATCTTAGTCCTGGGGGTCCAGACACTGTGTCTTTGTACTTAGGTCCATGCGTAGCAGGCGTAATTTCAGGGTACACGGGTTTTAATCTGGCGGTTAGGTCACCATTCCCTCAGCTTTCCCACTCCCTGCTCCGTGGAGAAGGCAATCCATTGTTTTCTTTTTTTCTTAATGAAGAATTTGGGGGAAAGATTTTACTCTCTGTTGGTAAACTTTACTCTCCTCCCCAGCATATCCATCTACTGGGAACAGATGATGTGTGATAACTTTTCTGATTACCTCAAGTTTAAGAGAGAAAATACCATTTCTTTTGGACAAAACTGCAGTTGTACTACCTGCTGCTAGAAATGAGTGGTGCATGTGCCAGGATTCCTCTTGTTCAGAGTATAAGGAAATTGTGTTTTTTCCGTTTTAAAATTAAAAGAATATAAAATAATGATATTATTAAGTATACATGTCTTTTTTTAGTGAGATAATCTATATTGTATGTTATATAATGTAAAATGTATTCAGAAATATGTATTATTCAAATCATATATTCAGAAAGACCCCGAGGCTGGAATATAGAAGCTGTACAGATGAGGGTTGTCGTACTATATCCAAGGACGTGCACACGAGGTGTTGAGTCCTTGATGCTCAGAGCAGGTCTCGCTTTATTTCTGAGGTTCTGTCCCCTTCTCCCCCCACCTCCATTTTTCTCCCTCTCTCTGCTTCTCCCTCTTTGGCGGTATGGTGACTGAACCCAAGGCTGCTCTACCGTTGAGCTACATCCCCAGCCCTTTTTATTTTTTATTTTGAGGCAGTCTTGCTAATGTACCCAGGCTAGCTCCAAACTTGTGGTCCTCCCTGGTTGCTGGGATTACAGGGCTGTATCACTGTGACCAACGTCTACTCTCTGTTATCTTTACTGGAGATCGTGCCATTCAGGTTTCTCATTAGAACTCCTTTGGACCACATGAGAGTAGCTGTAAAATAATAAGAAATTTCAAACCTTAGGGATAGCTATCTTAAGTAACTTTGCAAGGAAAGACTAGAAGATGTCACCTACCGGGTATTTGCTGCCTGAGGGCTAGGTGTTGTGTTATCCCCTTAGAAACTTTGTGTGTTTTTTTAATCTCAGTGAAAAGGCACTACTAAGTGGTTGACGAACATGAGTGTGGGACCACATAACTAGCAGAAAGGTCCTGTGGCTTATATGTGGCAGAGATAGTTTCATATTCTGACGGTATTATTTTGTAGCTTAGCATTAATATTTCTGTATTTCTGTGACTGAAGTTTTTAGTCACAGTTCCTGCGGAATCATGGGAAAGTTTTGTGTGTTTCCATAGCACTCAACTTTCATAGAAACAACTTTGCTTTTGAACACTTGTTTTGTTGTTTTATTACTATTTTTTTATCTTATAAAAAAACCACAAAATTTCATGACAAAATAAGAATAACATTAGTTGATACATTGAGTATTGTTATCTTTAAAATATTACTCAGAGTACAAGATATGGGTATAAAAAATTCTTCAAACAATATTAGCACAAACCTTTTCAGTGAACTAAGACAAACTAATAGTATATCTTGTATTTTTTTTTTCCTTTTCCCTTCCTTTCCCCTTTTCCCTATCCTAGTTCCTTTTTCCTTTTGAACAGTTTCTTCCCATTTCACAATATCTGTTGTACATTTTGGATTTTATTTACTCTTTCAGTTTCTCACCAGGGAGACCATATGATCTTTACACATGTGAGTCTTGTTTGTATATCACTTATTAGTATGGTGTCAAGTTACATCCACTTTCCTATAAAAATCTCAGCTTTACCCTTCTTCATAGCTGAGCGGTACTCCATTGTATAGAAAGACCACATCTTTTTTATCCATTCTTCAGTTGATGGGCATTTTAATACTTTACAAATAAAATGCTTTGCACACATAAGTTAAAATATTTATAAATCTCAGAATCAATTTTTCTTTAAGTCTTGGTATGTTATAGATATCTAACTAGTGTATTTCACTTTTTGTTTCCTGTACTCATTCTTTATGCGTGTTCCTTCTACCCAGTCTCTTGGCTTTCCCTACTTTTCCCGTTCCCAGTCTGTATCTCTGATCCAAGTGTCTCTTTTGCCCTACTTCACCCTACTTAAATATACCACAGATACTTCAAAATCTGTGCCTCTTGAAAAAATGATAGCCGTGCCTTTTCTGCCCCATCATCTACTTGGAATCTCCCTACCAAAGAACTATCTTCTTCTTTCTTTTTATCTTTAATTTTGTTCTTTATACTTTGAATTTCTCATACGAGAGAAACCATATGATATTTAAACTCATGTGTCTGATTTATTTCACCTAACATTATGTTTTCAGGTTGCATCCATTTTCCCTGTTTGAACCCAGCCTGGGTAACTTAGCAATTTATTGAGACCTTGTCTCAAAAAAACAAACAACAAAATCAGGGCTGAGCATGTAGCTCAGTGCAGAGGTCCCAAGTGTTCTAGTCCCAGTTTAAAATCAATCAGTCAATCAGTCAGTCAGTCAGTCTATCTATCTTTGTAAAGGAAAATCTAAAATATGTGGAGTTAGTTGTTTAAGTACCATTTGTAATAAAAACTGAAAAATATATACAACTGTTTCTTTAAATGGTAAAATTGTAAATGCAAGGCATTTTGGTGGAATCAAAATAAACTCTACATGTCCCTTGACACACAGCTTGTAACCTAGCTGGGAAATGCTGCTGGGCAGTGAGCATGAGCGTAGCGTGAAATGAGTCAGAGACTGAAGGCACGGATGTCATCAAGGGTTAACCCATGGCTACATCAAGTTGGAGGGATGGAGCTTTCAACATGGAATAAATCTCAGTAGAAATAAAGTAGGACCTGTGTGTGTAAGAATCTCTGGTATAGATCTGTATGTAAAATGAAACCATTCTATCAGAGGCTCTAAAATAATGGAGGGGGAACAGCATAAGCTTGAAAGCTGGAAAGACTTAGCTGTGAGTCTCTATATTCTTATAAAAAGACTTTATTATAACTTAGGACACGACAGATGCTCAGTAAATAGCTCTGGTCATTTTTTACTAGTGCGTAAATACAATCACCAGGAATGTAGGCTGCAGTCACTTTCCCTAGTGGTTCACGTAGGAGTACAAAAAGGAGAGGTAAAGAAAGCTTTTACCTTAAACATGAGCCACAGGATGGTGAGCCTCTTGGGAGCAGAAACTTTGTCCCATTTGCACTGGGTTTTTGTTGTTATTGCTGTTTTGGTGGGGATCAAACCCAGGACCTCGTGCTGAGCACTACCATTGAACTACATTCCCCGCATTTTTTGAGACAGGATCTCACTAAGTTGCCCAGGCTGGCCTCAAATTTAAGATCCTCCTGCCTCAGCCTCCTAAGTAGCTGGGATTACAAATACAAATCAACACACACACACATCGCTGCCCTTAATCTCTCATGATGAGCATATTGTATGGAGTGGGGCTATGTAGAGAGCTGGATGTAGGATTTATAATTAACCCAATGAAAGGTAAAGAGAAGATTTTCTAGATTAGTCTGAGGTATAACTGTGTTAATTGATAATGTTCCCTTAAGTGAAGCTGATGGATTGAGCAAAATGTGAGAGTGGAACAATGGAAAATGCTGATTTGAATGAGATTTTAATTCCTTGAAGGTATAGAATGAGAGAATAGTAAATAGCTGTTATTTACATGGTGCCTGATTTATGATAGGTGTATTGCATATTATCTCACATTAAAGTCAGGCTACAGATGAAGTACAATTAATACATGTTAGAGCTGGTGTATAAATGACACCCTTAAGTGAGCTGTATTGTCACCTCCTTCTAGAAGTCTTCCTCATTACTTCATGGTACATCCACACTCTTGTTCAGTCCAGCTCAAGTCCTGTGTTTTCATAAAACTCATTTGTAATGACTGCACTTTTGTATTTATTTACAGAACTACAGTGGTACCTTGGTCCACGAACATAATTCTCTCCACAGTTCTGGTCACAAACTGAATTGGATGAGAACTCAATCAAATTCCATAGGTCAACCACTGAATTTGATTGGGTTCTCATCCAATTCAGTTTGTGACCAGAATTGTGGAGAGAATTATGTTCATGAACTGAGGTACCACTGTGTAATCACTGTATTCTTTTGGAATTTGGGCACTAAACATTCTCGGATTCAGCTACTACGTCAGTCACTGAAGAAGCAGGTGAAGGCCCATGGTGTGGGTATTCACCCTGCAGGGCAGGTACACACAAAGGGACTCACTCCCCATGAGAACAGTCCCACTTCTCAAGGGCTAGTTACTGGCCCAGAGTTGCTGGTGTTAGATAATTGTCTTCAGAACCTTCTGCTTGTTCATATTTTTTTTTTAATTTTAAAGAGAATAAAACGAAGCAAAATAAAACAGAATAAAGCCAATCAAACTAAAACAGTCTAAGTCACACAGAACTTCAAAACAAGATACTAGGAAACCAACAATGGTTACCCTAATGTCTCTTATCTTCAAAATAGATGCCCATACCATCAGACATAGTGAAAATCAAACAAAACAGAACAGAATAAAACCAATAAAAACAAAACAATGAATGCAATAAAGAACTTCAAAACAAGATAATAGTAAATCCAAAATGGCTACCACAGTATATCTTATTATCTTTGAAATAGCTGCCTATCCCACATGATATAATAAGATAAAACAGAGTAAAACCCAACCCAACAAAACAATGAAAATGATACACGACTTCAAAACAAGACAATAGGGCATTAACAATGGCTACCATCTTCAGAAGAAGACCCCCGCATAGATGCTGCATTGTGTATTGTTATCCTCTGAATAGATGATCAGACTACTAGCTTTAGACCTGTAAAGTCAGTGAAACACTAAACACTACAAGCATTAAATTGTATTTTACCTCAGTAGCTGTCATTACAGCCTGTGTTTCTCCGGATCATCCGGTTCGCTTACAGTGGGTGGGAGGGTAGCTCTTCTTGTCTCCCAGCCCATGCACCAGAAATCCCCTGCAGTCCACAAATGGAGCCTACTCACAGGAAAAGGCTGGCATCTGGCTCTCCCCACAGCGGCCCGTGCATGGTGCCGACTCTCAGGGAGGGCTTGCTTCTTGTTCCCTTGTTCTCTTCCCCCGCAGTCCGCGAATGGAGCCTACTCACAGGAAAAGGCTGGCGTCTGGCTCTCCCCACAGCAGCCTGTGCATGGCGCCGACTCTCAGGGAGGGCTTGCTTCTAGTTGACTTCTTGTTCTCTTCCCCTGCAGTCTGAGAATGGCTCATATGATGGTTCTTTTTGTGATTTCCTTACCTACTGCTCAATTTATTTAACTTTAAATTCAATCTAACATAGCTACTAGTGCATACTTATATGCAGGTGATTCACTCGTAATTATCTTTAAACCATAGGTCCTCTGTTGTACCACTTTGAAAATCTGGCAAATGAACTATCCATAGAATTGAGCTATGAGGATATAAAAAATGTTGTTCTGCAGTATGGATTCCAGGTAGAGGTAAGGATGGAATGAAATACTGTCAAAGTTCAACTTCCAAAGTCTTGAAGTAGGAAATTAGATGTTACTGTTGTTACTGGTTTTACTCCTTCCCTATTTTCTCATCTATAAAATGAAGATAAATGTAGCTTTCAGAATTATAAAAGTTTGGGATCATGTGTATGTAAAGAAAAAACTAATCCCTGCTGAAAAAGGCTTTCAGTAGTGATGACTAATCATTATAACAGCCTTGGTAAATCACTGACTTGGCTCTGGAGAAAGTAGAATGTGATGCCAGGGCAGGGAAAAGAATACTGGGTACTGGTAGTTCTCTACTTGTTCTTTTGTATTGCTTGGTCTTTCAGTGTGTGTTAAACAAGGCATTATGATATGTTGGCTATTGTGTTTCAGTTCATTTATTTAGAAGCATTTCATTCATTTAAAAAGTAAACAACAGGTTTGTTTGTAAGACTAGAGAAGCAGGGTATCACAACAGAGTTCAAACTCTTAAGTTAGACCACCTGAGTTTGAATCCCAGGTCTCCCACATATTAGTAATATGACCTTGAGTAACTTCTGTAACCTGTTTTTTGTAAAGTGGAACTAGTAGTACTGGCCTTATGGGATAGTAGTTATAAGTGGATATGCTTAAGATCGTGCCTGCCATTTTATAAGTGTTCACTATTGGGGTATCATCATCATCAGTATCATTATTGTTTGCATTGCAGGTGGAAAAAGAATCTGTATTATCAACATATACTGTGAATGATCTCTCTATGATGAAATACTACTATGAATGTGTCTTGTTTGTGGTCCGTAAGCCACAATAATTTTAAGTGATATCACCTGGAAAAAAGTTTAATAAGATCAAATACTGAAATAAACAACTCAAAATCAACTATCAGTGATGACAGGACACAACCTCAAATCAGTGGTGCCTTCTTATTCCTAACAAAGTTTAGAAATAGTGTCTATTTTCTTAATAACGTGTATTGCTTTTTTCAGAGATATACTATGCCATGCAGATTTGTACTATCAGTAAAAATGGAGGAAATATCTTCAGATTCATTGAAGCCCAGAATTGTCTTTCAATAGAAAAAAATGTAAAACTCCAGTGTCTTCATGAAAGTCTCTTGCAAGCCTGCCATATTCATGACTGATAGCATTGAATTCCATAATGACTTCCTTTTTTGTTGTATATGCGTTGCATAGGTTACTTTTAGAAGAGTGTGAGGATCTTTTGTCACATTCAGTATCTGGAATTGGGACTTTGGTTTATTTTGGACCTAAGCAGTCTATACCTAAAATATGTATTCTTTTATCATTCAGATTAGTTGATTGTATTTTCTTCTAGCTCAGCTGAATTTAGAGAGGCATAAAAGTTTCATTTTTAATGACATGTTAAATTGGATTGTATCATAGGTCAGTTAAAATGCAGTCAGGCAACTGAAAAATCTTGGCCACACCAAACTGAACACTGTGAAGGCAAACTCATCATGGATCATTTTAAAGTAAGAGAGCTCAGCATCCTAAATAAGAAACACATGCCTTTTTAAAAGGAAGTTCTCAGAAACTGGAAATATAGTGATAAAATCGGCCCTTTTGAAATACATGGTTTCAAACTAGAATGAACAGAGTTAGTGTGATGTTTACAATAATGTCTTTGATTATGTGGATTATGAAAGCAAGCACTTTTCTTTTTTAGTTAAAACAATAATGTACTAATAAAAACTCATGATAGTATTAATGTGGTAAATTTTAAATAAGAAATTCAGGGATAAATTACTGCCATGGTCTGTGTCTTCAGTATCTTAAGTAGCAGCCATCCGTGTAATTTCAGACTAATAACAATTTTGCTCACTGAGAGAGGAAGCTTAAACAGTATGTATGCTGCTTTAAATTTCTACCTCTGGCAGATTTTTATTGCAATTTTCTTTAGTTTTTTGTTGTTGTTTGTTTTTTCAGTATTTGTTACTCTGTTTCCAGTAGATTGGAAAGCAGAGATGACTAATGTTTTAACCTTTTCTTGGAGAAAAGACTATTTATACGTTCACAGATTGTGACTGCTTCAAGTGACCTCTTGCGATTCAGATTAGATGGACTTAATGTGCTGATAGCATAAATACCATGTTTTAACAGGAAGACCTATAAATTTTCAGACTTTTGTTGTGAATTAGGTTATGGAAGTCACTACCAGGGAATTTAGCTTTAGGATTGGGGGCAGGGCAGATTGGGCATACAGTGAGGGAGCTTTTGTGGTCTTTGCCACAGTTATGCAATAAAGGGTTCAAGGACTTCGTTACATTGTCATGTCAGGGAAGTCTCTTAAGTCTTGTGTTTTAACTGTTTCTTGTTTTGTGACCCTCAATGCTTGGCAGACGTTCATTTGATGGGAATACTCATTACTTACGTGAGTGAACTTCAAGTGAGTTACAAGGGGATTAAAAAAAAAACCCAAAGAAATCCTAAAATTACTTTTAAAAAGGTAAAAGAGCATAAATATATTTTTTAAGTCCATTAAATGGCAAGGAATGCATGCTATGCTTCAGTAATTTAGAAATGCTTTTTATTCACTGGCTAGTGTCTACTTTTTTACACCACTTGTATCAAAACAAATGATCTTTGTTTTTCTCAAAAAGGCAAAAACAGACTGACACTGGTAGATAGGTTTTATTATGTAAAATTACCTAATAATGATACTTACATTTAAATTATAGCATATATTTTAGTTAACTCTAAAATCAGTTGTTTCATTTGTTTTTAACCTTCCTCTATTAGTACTGTTTTTTAAATGTTCTTTACAAATTTGCACCATTTTTTCTTGTAGCTTTTTCAGTTAATATATTCTAACTCAAAAATTTGTTATCACTAATGGAAATGTCACTGGAGGAATTAATTTTGTATTTCTTAAGTTTAGTCCTAGCTATTAAAGTGTGTAAGTATAAACTTTTTTTTTCTTAAATGAACTCTATACAAAAATGTTTTTCCTTTTCACTAAGTGGTCGTTGTGCTTGCATTTTAAAAAATGTTCATTTTCTAAAGTGGTGCAGATTTAGGGTATATTAATCAAATGAACAAGGTCATTTATATTTTATATATATATATTTTATATATACTTTATATATATAAAATAAAGAGAAGCCGTATAAGTCACAATGTAAAATTGTGAAGTGTACTGTATATCTAATTCTCATTCTAAAAGCTGCCATGAAGGCTGAATTGGAAGCTTCATGTCTGCATGAAATTTCCTATATTTTTAATGTGTATGATGGACTTAATTTTTCTTGGATATTAAAGTCTGCCAATTGCTATGAAATAAGTCTGCCAGTTGCTTGGTTGTTTCCATCTAGGTTAGTGATAACAGACATGGGAGTTTTAATTTATTGAGCACGTATACCCAGGAACCCCTGGATTGGCCTATTTTTGTATTCGTCTACAAGATCAGTAAGTAATGAGTAAGGTAAGGTCAGTAATGAGTATTTGACCTTCTGGCTTGCCAGGGTTTTTTCTAATTATGTTCACTTTGTTTCATTCAAGTTCAGTGTAATGAAGTTGGAGTCCACCAAGGGGTTAAAGCCTTGACTGTTGTATTTGTCTTTCCGCTTCAGTCTGCCATTCCAGTACCTGCCAGCTCAGCTTTGTGGCCCCAAGGGGCCCACCAATTTCTATTTCCTTTTCCCATTGCAAACCCTGTTGAACCCCTGATCATTAAGGTACCTTCTTTTGTACAGAAAGTTGGGTGGAGTAGTTTAATATGTGCTTGAGGTGCTGTGCACAGCACAGCTGCCAAGAGACCCAGTTCTCCCCACGGTGGGCATGTCAGGGGGCAGGGGAGGCAGTCCACAGGGACAGTGGAGGGTGGGGGGAGACGGCTTGTCAGGGTCTCCCCACTGACCTCTGTCTCCGGGTCCAGTGCCGAGCACTGTGGCCTGGCTGCAGCTTCCTCCCACGCCCCTAGCACACAGGTGAATCCAGCCTCCAGGACCTCTGGTCTCTTGTTCTGCCCTGTGCCCTGCCAGCCTTGGCCGGCCTTGGCCACCCTGGCCCCCAGAGCCTCGTCCTTACCACCAGCCAAGTTGGGCTGTGGCAGGAACCAGGTTTGGGCTTGCATTGTTAAGTAAGGCTTTTTCTTTCTTCACTTGTGAGTGGCCAGACAGCCTCATTTAAACTGAATAAATTTCCATATCAAATAGCAAAGTCCTCAGTGCTGGTAACACTGATTGGTGCCCCGAGGAGTCCCTGCCTCAGCAGCCTCAGCCACACTGCCATTGCCCTGGGCCACGGGGCTTGCCGGTCTCATCCTCTTCCCACCTGGAGGAGGATCACAGTCTGGATGAGGGACCGCATTGCACAACAGTGTTTTGTTCAACCACATACATGTAAATGGTGGGCCATAACTTTGTATTACCCAGCATGAATGATTGTGGCCACCTCTGTCTGTAGGAGTCCATTCTGTGTTAGCCTATGGTATTGTGAAATGATGCATTTCTCAGAACTATCTCTGTGGCTAAGTAATTGATGACTACTATTTAGGAGTCTTTTTAATCCTGCTTCCGCCTACCTATCATCATTAACAGGAAGGAAGCGGGGACTCAGTTCTCTTATCTTACATACCAGTTGTGCAAGACTGTCTGGATCCTAGGCAGTCATACCCCTGGCAGGGCCTTGATGGTTAGTCCAGGCTGGCCTTGAACTCACTATCTAGCCTAAGCTGGTCTCAAACCCATAGCAATCCTCTTGCCTCAGCCTCCCAAGTGCTGGGATTACAAGCATGCACTACCATGCCCAGCTTAAATATTTAAATGTCTCCATAAGTATTGAAATACCCTAAATACCTGAAAACTCTATAGATTTTGTTTTGGTTTATTTTTGAGACAGGTTCTCACTAAGTTGCCTAGGCTGTCCTTGAACTTGTGAGCCTCCTACCTCAGGTTCCTGAACAGCTAGGGTTATAGGCATGTGCCACTATGTTCAGCCTCAAAGACAGCATTTTAAGTAACTAATATAATTACTGAAATCATGAAATTAACATTAGTATAATGTTAGAGACAGCCCTCATTTGGAGTTTACCAGCATTTGCATTCACTTTTATAGCTCATGCTTCTAACCTGTGTTTTCTCTAAATTGGAGTTTCTTTGGGTTTTATTTTGGATCAACACATTTTACTTGTACATTTTCCATTTTCTGTTCTCCTGTAAAGGCAGTGTTAGCTTTCTGCAATAATGTTGTGACTTTACCCAGTAAACTAAAATGAAGCACAACTTTTAATACCAGTTGAAAAGAAAGCAGCCCAGCAGGTCCTGGTGTTAAGTCTCCCAGACTAAACAGGAAAGCAGTTTTCAAATATGCTATGTGAAGATTCCATCCAAAGACCTACTTTGTTCAAAGTAATGCAACCAATTTCTGGTAACTCTTTACAGTTTTACTTTGTTAAAAGTATTACCAAGCAAAAGTCACATCAATTCTGTGTTCACTGTAGAGGTGACAATTGTGAAATCACAAAAGGTAACAGTTTTTATTTTAAAGAGGATAAAACCAAGGAAAATAGAATAAAACCAATCAAAAATAAACCAGCATAAGTGATACAGGACTTCAAAACCTTACAAAACCAACAATCGTTACCATAGTACCTTTTGTTGTCTTCAAAACAGCTGCTGATACTTTCAGATACAATAAAAATCAAACAGAACAGAATAGAAACAAACCAACACAGTGAATGCAATAAAGGACGTCAAAACAAGCCGCTAGTAAATTCAAAATGGCTACTATAATATGTCTTGTTATCTTTCAAATAGCTGCTCATGCCATCAGTTTTAACATAAAACAAAAGAGAATAAAACCCAACCCAACCCAACAAATCAATGAAGATGATAGGGTTTCCTGGCTGGGACTGTTTCCTGGTGAGGCCTGGCTCTCTCTCCCCTCCCCACCCACCCTGGAATCTGCTGACGGCGCTGACTCACGGAGAGGGGCTTGGGTGTGGCTGTCCCCACTGTCCCCACTCCGGCAGCAGCCCGCGCATGGCACTGGTTTCCAGGCAGGGATCACCTCCGGGTGGGGCCTCTGGTTCTCCCCCTGCAGTCTGCGAATGGCGCTGACTCACGGAGAGAGGCTTGGGTGTCAAGGTAACAGTTTTGACTGCATGAGGAAACCGTAGTAAGTATCCTAAGAATAGATGGACAAAAATCAGTTTTGTCTATAATTAACTGAAAATAATATATTTCAAAATAAAACTGGGATTTAGAATCAAATTTGAGTACTTTCTTGGTGAAATATAAGTTTGCTCTTTTAAAATTGAAAATGAAGGCCCTGGGATTTAGCTCAGTGGCATAAGCCCCTGTCTGGCAAGTGCGAGGTCATGAGTTTGATCCCTGGTACAAAAAAAAAAAAACTAGATAAAAAGAGCTAAATGGCCGTCTCTTACACAAAATTATGTATTTTACAGCTTTGTGTCATTTGAAACATATATCGATGTATAATTTTAAATGTCTCAAAGTTTTAAAACCTAAAGAATTCAATGATAAGGCATGCAATATTTGAAAAAGTATGTGTGTATATACAGTCTGCCCAAAAAATGTATACATCAGGAAAATAAATTTATTTTGTGTAAATACTTTAATACTAAATTTATTGGGACATCACAAGATTAATACAAGTTACCTTTGCCCTCTACAATTATAAGAGGTACTCACAGTGGTGGCCGTCAGCTTGCAGACATTTACTAGTATGGTGAACTGCTAAAGTGTATACCTTTTTTTGGTGGATTCTATCTAGCATGAAAACACACCAACATTATACACTTGGAAACAAATGATAGATTACAGATTTATGCAGCAGTAACTTTGCTTACACCATGCAATAAATATAAAATACAGAATTTTTTCTGCAGAATACTTAAAACTTGTGGCACTTAAAATTTGTCAGCCTTTCTTCTGAGACAAATTTTACATGATGAAAAAGATAAACAGAACGTTTGTCTATTATGATTCATTCCAGCTTACCAACGGCCTATTCTAAGCATGTACTAGTAAAAATTTTTAAAATGGCCAAAATTTCTCAAATGCTTGTTTTCCTGATAAGATGCTTCCTGGCTTTGGACTGGACCATTGGGATTCAGTTTACCCAACAGAAGCTAAATTGATGTTAAGAGTGGAGATATGTCTTAAGTTTGGACTCCCATCAATTCCAAAAAATAGATGTGCTACCATCAGCATACACAATTTAGAAGAACTTTGGATTAATTTGTATTTGGATATTCTTCAGAAAAACCATTAAAAGTAACAGGTAGGGGCTGGGGATATAGCTCAGTGGCACAGCACCTGTCTGTCAAGCATGAGGTCATGAGTTCGATTGCTGGTACCAAAAAAAAGTAACAGGTGTCGTAGTCCCTTTTGGCCCAGACACGACAGCATATGCGTGAGTGTTTCAACTGGGTGTGCTGTGTGGTGTCCCCCGAGGGAAGTGCAAGCGTGAAGGAGTCGGGGTCGGAGCTGAGTAGGACTGGGCTGCTGCTGGGTCCCCAGGCCCGCAGCCAGACCCCCCGGGGTCACTCGCCTACACGGTCTGAAGCTTCGGTGAGGGGCTCTGGTCTTAGTGCAGGGCAAGGCCCTTACTACCTTTGCAGTTTTGTGTGGCCTACTTCAAGCTGGGACTAACGTGCTGCCCACCTGCCCCGTGGCCATAAAACGGGTGTACTGTTAGACGCCTGGGTCCTGCTTTTTTAGCCAATTTGATATCAACTGAATACTTAAGCTACATTTTCACAAAGTATAGGATTGATTTTAGACACCACTTTGCTCTTTTTTTCTACCGAAATTTTTTTTTCCTTTTCTCTGCTTTGGATTCACACTTCCACACTAGTGGCTTATTACTTAAAGTTCTGTATAGATAGTGGTTCCGCTAGAGCTTACACATGATCGGCTGCCTGTTCTACCTTCAGATAATGTAGCGCTTCATGGGCATTTCCTCTTCCATGGTGCTGTTGTCATTTACTTTTTATGTATAAGCCCCATAATACATTAATATTTTTGCTTTAAGCTCTCTTAAAGCAGTGAAAACTTAAAATTGTCTTATAATTTTGTAGTTCTGGCATGTGGTGTTAAAATGCATCCGAGACTTCCTTGGTGGCCCTGCCCTGGGCTTCCCCTTCCCCTCCCCCTTCGTGTGGGCAGTAGCGGCTCACTTCTAACAAGAAGAGAGTGGTGGAAATGTGTGAGTTCTTTGGCTGTGGCATAAAAGGCATCACAGCCAGGCATGGTGCCACACGCCTTTAATCCCAGCACTGGGGAGGCTGAGGTAGGAGGAGTCTTGGGAGTTCGAGGCCGGCTTGGGCTGCAACGTGAGCAAGGCCAGCCTGAACTACATTGTGCGACCCTCCCTTGAAAAAAATACAGCCGGCAGTTTGACTCAGTGGCGAGGTTGTGAGTTGGATTCCTGGTACCGACCCCCCCGCCCCCTCCCACACACACGTGTCATTACAACTTGTGTTTCTCTCGGATCACTAGCACTGGGGGAAGTCAGAGGACACAGGAGGTCAGGACAGCCCAACACTCTGATAGAGAGCCTCCTTTCTGATTTTCCTGTTCCTTTGCCTGGGCAAAGCTGCCCAGGACCAGGAACAAGTGTCAGGTGGCCCTGTGGTGGCTCCCACTGCCGGCAGCCTTAAGGCAGCCCTGCGGCTGCAGAGCCAGGTATAACCCCAGCCTGGCTGAGATGACTGCGCTCCCGTGGGCCCACTGGTGCCCCGCTGCTTACGCAGAACCTGAACGGGTGATTCCACGATGGCAGTTGTCGTGGCCGCAAGGCTTCAATTTGCCACTGTACGCCGGACTGCTGCCCTGGGTTCCCAGGTGTCCCCTCTTGTCTGCGCGGCGCACCTCCCCGCCCATGAAAGCTGAACCCGGCAAGCGCAACACTCGGAGCACGAAGCGGCCGGCTGGGGCAGTGTGAGGAGCAGGTGAGGCGGCGCGCACAGGGCCTGCCGTCCGCCGGGCCGGTCCGACACTTCCTCCTGGCGCTGCCCCGACGCCTCCCGGGGAGGGGACCTAGCAGCCAGAGGACGAGAAGAGCTGCAGAGGTGCTGCGAGGAGAGCTGTGGGCTCGGCAGCGAGGCGCTGGCCACGGTGCCGTGAGGACCGCGAGCACCAGCTTCCAGGAGCCGCTGGCCCCAAGCATGCGGGGATGCCCCCCACCCCCAGACAGCTGGCAATGCCGCGCCATGGGCAGCGCTGTGGCCCCGGGCCTCTTGCAGTCCTGTACACTGACTGGCCTCGCAAATGGATCCTCCGCCCTGCTGGAGTTGGTATGACTGTAGTTACAGCCGGCGTCTGGACTGCAACTGCAGGGACAACCCCGAACCATCAGCCAAACTGGCTGTGGATTACACCCCAGGCTCAGAGAAGGCGTTTCCAGCCATTGGAGTTTGTTACAAAGCGCTCATTTTCCTGCCTACACCCGTTTCTGTCTGCTACAGTACTTCAGCCTGAAGAGTCTGTTTCCTGAGTCTCTTGGCAAAAGTATGCTATCAACTTCTGACTGGAAAGTTCTAGGCTCTTTTGTTTCTGTAGTATTGGGGATCAACCCCAGGACTTGAACGTGCTAGGCAAACTCTCTACTTCTGAGCTATACTCTACCCCGTGGGTATGCTTTTTTCATATTTATCCTATCTGGGATTCTCAGCTTGCTGGATCTGTGGTTTGATATTTTTGGAAAACTCTGTCAAATATTCTTTCCTGTTCTCTGTCCTCTCGGTCTTTCATAACGTGTAACTCTGCGTGTTTTTGTCCCACACTT
>RJWM01018391.1:0-41147 GCA_004363535.1 Dasyprocta punctata | reverse complement strand
TCCTAGCTGAGTCCTCCTCTCCCAGCACGGGGTGCTGTGGCCTGTGGCGTTCTCTACACACAGCGCTCACCCCAGGTTCGCTGTGGCTACAGCTCCCGAGCTGCGTTCAGTTTTCTATTGCAGCAGGGCCACCTCAGGGCACACACCCTGCCAGGCTATGTAAACAGTCTTCTTCTTCTTCTTCTTTTTTGCCACTAATCACTACCTGACTCCTTACTAAATTGTGTCCATCTTCAGAGGTCTCAAGAATGCAAGCTTGAGAGCAGCGTGAACACTGAAGTTGCTCTGGTTTTGTTTTCACAGTGCTAGGGGTGGAGCTCAGGCCCTGAAACACGCCAGGCGAGCGATCCACCGTGAGCTACACCACTGACCCTTTCTAAAAAAATATTTTTGTTTTGGGGAAGGATCTCACTAAGTTACCTTGGATGAATTTGGAACTCGAAGTCCACCTGCCTCAGCCTCCTGAATAGCTGAGATTACGGAGGTGCACCACCAAGCCTGTTTGTTTTGGTTTTCCTATTAAACTCTCAATGTCTACAATAGTGACCGGCCTACGGGTCTTACACCAATACGTGCCGACTGGAAGAAATGAATGGGCTGACTGTGGGAGCTGGTTTTAGTGATTTCTTAAAACTGAATTGTGCTTTAATCCAAAGAACTGCAAGTTGGTAAGTCTTGAATATTCGTATCGTGCATACATTTGAGGACACTCACAAACTGCAGAGGTGGATGCAGAGTAACCTGTAATAACTATGTGACTAGGGTTTTCCAGGAGGTATTCTCTTTGCGAAATGGATCGATCACCTGCTTGGAGTGGACATGTCACAGATGAGGCAGCACGTCTGGCTTTCCACAGCGTAGGACAGCCCCTGAAGGGCCAATTTGGTGAACACTAAAAGAAAGAGCTTTCTCTGGGGGAAGCAGCATTTACAGAAACAGCCACACAGCAAGGCTAAAAGACATCATCTCTAATCTTTTACATTCTTCTGTGGTAAATCAAGGGATCAATATTCTATTTGAAGTATTTATATTGCAGTGGTCGTGTGTTCAGTTAGGTATTTACTGAGAACGCCATGCTACAAAGCATGGTTTGACTAAGAGGTTTTTTTGTTTTGTTTTGTTTTTAACTTTTTTGTCAGTACTGGGGATTGAACTCACACCCTCACGCCTGCCAAGCAGGCACTTAAGCCACTGAGCCAAACTCCCAACCCTTCTAGAGGTTTGAAATAAGCAATGATTAAATGCTGTGAGCCAACTGAGCATCTTTGCAATAAAATTGTGAAAACGAACACCAGCTCATGTGTATGTAAGGGGCCAGCATGATGTTGGCTCATATAACAAGGTTCCAGGTGAGATCCTGAGTCCTACAGAATCTTGATTCTCACAGCAGGGTTCAAACACTGCTGTCCTGTAGAGATAAGATATAAGGCTCATTTGTAATTTTAAATTTGCAGGTAGCCACATTTTTAAAAGGTAAAAAGGAATCAGGCAAGGTAATTTTAAATGATGTGTTTTTTAACACCTGGCAGAGGCTGCTACACAGGACCATGCAAATCTCTGGCAGGTCAGCTCTTGGTTTCCTAGAAATTCACCATCTCAGGCCACTCACCCCAAACCTACTGAATCAGAATGTGCATTTCAGTAAGGTTCCCAGTTGACCGGTGTGCACATTAAAATTTGAGAAGCACCATTGCAGACCTCTTTATTTGTTTTATCTTTATCATCATTGACATTAGCATAGTGCAGCCTTTACTGTCTATAGCTGTAGTATTAAAATTGCCTCTTATTTGGTCTCTCACCTCCAATTCATGATTAATCCTCTGGAAACACTGCTTTGGGCCTATAAAAAGTCCCCTGAACAAATACTATGTCTCCAGGAAACACATCTCAAAGGCGGGAGTCTGGGACTGGTTATCAGCCCCACTTGGTCTTAAAGACAGCGATCACCCCTACACTGCCCTGGGAACGAGACAGCGTAAGTCTCTGATATGTGATACACACTGGCACAACAGTGGCCTGAGTTCTTGTCCGTGGTTGGCTGAGATGAAGCATCTCAAGAACCGAAGCCCTGGGCACAAGGGGCTGCTGCGGTCACCAGTGATAGAGGAATGAGGACCTCGCGGACAGTGAGATGGCTCTATCACTGCACCGGAGAACTTACTCTGTCTTCAGGGTTACACTCTTCTCCCTGAAGTGTCTTCTTGGCTTTGCTCGCCTACTTTCCTAGTTTTCCCTTGATGGTGAAACTCTGGAATTCCCCAAGGCTCACTGCTTGGTACCTTCCACCTGGCCCCAGCTGGGCTCATCCTATCCCATGGCCTTGCTACTGCGTGGTGACAGTTTCCAAGTTAGGCTTGCCACTCTGGATCCAGTCTAGCATACCCAATGGCCCATTCAATTCTTTATCCGGGATCTCTAATGGGTGCTTCATGCATAGCAGAAATACTGATTTTACCAACAACATCTGCTCCTTCCCAAGCTTCCCATTTCAGCAAATGGCGACTTGGTTCCTTAGCCGTCTAAATCAGATGTGTTAGTTCTTTGTCATGTTGAGAATCTGCCTGAGTAAAACAACTTAAAGCTGGGAAGGTTTATTTCCTCCCCTGGCTTCAGAGGCTTCAGTCCTTGATCAGCTGCTCTACACCGTTTTGGCCCGTGCAAGGCAGGATGTTACCATGGGAAGGCACAGCAGAGGGAGGCTGTTTACCTCGTGACAGCCAGGAAGCAATGAGAAGGGAACAACCAGAGAGGACAGGGTAAGGGGCCACATGTAGTCCCAAGGGCACACATCCCTAACCCGTGCCCTGCGCCTGGGCCCTGCCTCCGAATAGCCCACTCCGCATGGACCTGTCAACGGGGCTCATCAACAGATTCGGCCACCGATGAGGCCGGCACTCTCAGGGTCCAGTCGCGTCCCAAAGCCATCAGCTGGAAACCAAGCCCCCAGCGTGTGGACCTAGGGTGGTATTTTAGATCCAAACTGTAACAAACAGTGGTCTTCAAACATCAATAGTCACAGCTGGCGCAGGGACGTGGCTACTGGCATCTGCTGGACAGAGCTGAGACAGCCTGTGAGTATTCCGCAATATACGGGGTCTGCCTCTTAAATTCCCAGAAGGAATTTTCAGCACAAAATGTCAATAGAGCTAAGGCTGAGAACCCAAAACTTCCTGGAGTCTTTCTTTCTTTCTTTCTCTCTTTCTTTCTTTCTTTCTTTCTTTCTTTCTTTCTTTCTTTCTTTCTTTTTCTTTCTTTCCTTCCATCCATCTGTCTGTCTGTCTTCCTTCCTTCCTCTTTCTCTTTCTTTCTTTCTTTCTTTCTTTCTTTCTCTTTCTTTCTTTCTTTCCTTCCTTCCTTCCTTCCTTCCTTCCTTCCTTCCTTCCTTCCTTCTTTCCTATTCTTTCTTTGTTTCTTCCTTTCTCTCTCTCTTCTTTCTTTCCCTTCCTTCCTCTCTTCCTCTTCCTCTCTTGTCTCTCTCTCTTTTATAGCCTGAATCCAATAATCACTTAAACATACATGTACAATCTTGCCACTCCTTTACACAAACCCTTGCAATGGCTTCTTATTTAGGGTAAAACGCAGAGTCCCACCTTGGTCTCACAAGTAAATACAATCCACAGTAACTCAGGGCCTTTGCACATGCTTTCCCCCTTTGTCTGGAACATTTCACCCCAAATATCCACACAAATGCTTCCTCACTTCATTCAGAAATCTGTTCAAATACAACTTTCACAGAGAACCCTTCTCCAACAACCATATCAAAATACACTGGTTCCTTGGTAAACTTCATTAGTTAGTCCAGGAAGAGCAAAGAATACCAAAAACAGTGAGCATCAAATAAATTGTTTTGGCTGGAAAGGGTGGTGAGTCACAAGGCAATCTACACCAACAAGTTCTTTCTTGTGCATAGTGTCAAACGAATGACAAACACTGGGACAAAACACAGAGTCAAAATGCACTGGGGATCAAGTTTGATGAGTTTCAAAGCAACCGAGCACCAAAGGATAACTTCAGTACCCTCCTTCCTGCCCCTGCCTACACCTGACCTCAGGCGGTACTCATATATATCACGTATGTGTACTCCCCCGGCCATAACATAAGCTCCAGGAATGGGATGCTGGTGGTGATGGAGCTGGTGTTGTTAACCTAGTGCCTACCGCGAGAATAGGTACTTAGTAAACTCAGTCATTCACTCATGCACCTGATCACTCATTTTTTCAACAAACATTTAACACGCCCATTGGTTGTTGCGCAATTTTCCAGATGCTAGGGACAAAGCAGTGAGTAGAACAGTCAAAAAGAGGGGGGTAAAAAGAGCTTGTCTTCACAGAGTTTAAATATTTGTTGAGAAAATTAATGGCTTATTAACATGATGAACTTATAGAAAATGAAAACTGATTTATTTGCTATTTAAGAGTGTTTCATTCTCAGAAATAATTTTCAGAACTCGTATCTATGAATGATGGGAATCTAAATCCTTTGAGGAAGTAAACCTCTTTCAGGTTATACCAAAATGTTTGTATGAATCTCAGTCAGTCCTGGTAAGAGTATTGATTATATTAAAATGTCCTCTAAGGCTACCATTCTAAACTGCCTTCCAAAATTACTTGCTTTCTGGTTACAAGAAAGTATTTTTGTTATAAATATGCTTATTGTCTGTTCTAAGATAAATAAAAACATTTTAATAGTCTGGAGAAAACGAAGAAGGGGGAAAAGGTATAAATGAAAGACTAGACATCTTACAATGTACTTTCTAGTATCTCAGTGAGCTAGAATTGGACATTTTTGTGTACACGATGCCAAGATGCAACACTGACTAAAGGACTTAGTAAGGAGCCACTTTCAAACCCCAGCCTCAACGCCACTGCTGAGATGACCTGGTTCACAGCCAAGTCATAAACGTGCTCAGTGGGAGAAATGAGAATTTAACCTAAAGCAATCTGGATTAGTAACTCCCGGAGTTGCTAAATCATAAAAAGCTCAGGTATATGAACTCTAAACGTCACAGTACGGACAACCAGGGTGAGCGATTAGTAAGACACCGAGTTAGAGCTGAGTTTCAGACAGTCGAGAAACGCGCTTTTAGAACCATTATGTCCCATGCAACTTTCTACATGGAAAATTTCGCCGTGTATGTGGAATTCAGATTTAACCGGGCAGCTTAAACTTGTGTTTGCTAGACTGACTGCCGCTCCTGTGGACGATAAAGTAAAACGCCGGGGTGTCTGGGCGGTCGGTCACAGGAGGCTTGGGGTTCACCGGGGAAGGTTCCGGCGCTGGACCCGGGTCCGGGTCTCCGCCACCCCGCTCAGCCCGGCTTGGCGGATCGTGCTCCGGGCCGGCCGCAGCCGCAGCCCCAGCCGGCGCCCCGGGAAATGACCCAGAGGAAGGGACCGCAGGGCGAGCGGGGCGCGCAGCGGCTGGGCAGGTGGCCGGGCTGCGCCCCACCGGCCCCGAGCGCGCGTCCGCCCCGAAGCCGACCGACCCGGCCCGGCCTGGGCGCCCGTTACGGCGGCGCCAGCTGCGGGCGGGCGGGCGCGGGCGCGAGGTCCGTGGGCCCCGACCCGCCGCGGCCCCGCGTACTCATCTCGGTCATCCTGGACAGGCAGAACCAGGAGAAGCTGAAGAGCAGCCCGTGGACGAGCGCGGCGAAGGCCACCAGCAAGTTCCAGCGTCTGATCCGCATGGCGCCACCGGGGCCGGGGGCGCGCACGGGTCTCGGGGTCGCCGGGGTCACCGGGTCGCGGGGGTCAGCAGGGTCGCGGGTCCCCAGCACCTCCCCTGCGCGGGGCTCTGCGCCGTTGCTGTGCCCGCGGTGCCGCGCGCTGAGACCCGGTGCGAGCGCCGCTGGGCCGGCGTGGCCCCTGACCCCGCGGGCGACTCTTTTTTTTCTAATTTTTAAAAAATTTTTTATTTTAGAGATAGTAAAATCCAACAAAACATAACAGAACAAAGTCAATCAAAACAAAGCAGTAGAACTGGCACAGAACTTCAAAGAAAGATACTACGAAAACAATAGCTACTACAGTATATCTCGTTATCTTCACAATAGTTGACCATTCCAACAGGTATAGTAAAATTAAACCGAAAACAAAACACAATAAAACCAATAAAAACGGAATATAAAATAAAGCAAAAAAATTAATCAGAATAAAGCAAAACAATGAGAACCATATTGGGCCTCGAAGACAAGACAGAAGGGAATCCCCCATATTTGCTACATTGCCTGCTGTCATCCTCCCAAGAGATGCTCAGACTGCCGGCCCCAGGCCTGCAAAATCAACCAAACAATACTAGCATTTAGTTGCTTTAGGTACCTTAGTTGCCATCAATTTAGCCAGACCTCGGAACCAGCAGGTTGCTTAAGGGCTGGGGGTGTTATCCTTGATTCTTAGCCGGCTCGGCAGAAGGCGTAAGGGAGGCGCATTTCTCTTCCTGGAGTCCGCACCGGTGGCGCAGGCCCCGAAGGCAGACTCCGCTCCCGGACTCTTACTCGGGGCTTGCAAGCGATCAGCTTCACATCCGCGCCCCTGGCGAGGCCGGTTTCCCGGCCGTGAGAGGGGTCTGCGCTCAGGACCTCCTGACAAGCGCCCCCGAAGCCCGGACCCCGATGGCCAGGAGCTGGGTGAGGCCGTCGGAGACCAGGGACACAGCCAGACCTCAAGAGGGGGAGAGAGAGAGAAATGCGTTAGTCTTTCCTCTCCTTCACCCTCCAGTTTCTGCCAACTCGCCCGGAGCCAGAAGGCGGGAGCTGGGCTCGGGCTATTATTATCCCAGGCACAGCGGCCTCCCACGGGGCACCAGGCCGGGACAGAGCCGGAGCGGGTGGGCGGGAGAGGGCGGCTCTGCCGCGCAGACCTTCGCGGAAGCAGGGTTTCCGTCCTCTCCCTGCAGCTCTGGTGTCACGTCTTTAGCTGGCTTCCCAGCACTCCTGCTTGGATGGCCCATTCGAATTCAAGAGGTCAACCTCTCCCCCAGGCGAGCTATCGCCCTAGGGCCCCTCGATGGTCATCAGTGCTTCCGGGTCAACTGGACCCTCTCTACGGCCCATTGATAAAATCTGTGCGATCCCTCTCTGAAACGCTTTGTTTCCACACTGGCGTTTCCCTTGTTATGACTGCCCACAAACGATCGCAGTGCTGTTCAAGCCGGTGGTCCATGCCTCGTCCAACCCCAGATGGCCGGGCTGGGGCCCTGCTGTGTGAGCAACCCTTCTCTTCCTCCAGGGTAAGGCCCAGCCCTGCTTCCTCATTACCCCGAAGTCTCCCTTAAATCCCCTGGTGATCTCCCGGGCTCTTGCTTTGCTTGGCTTGGCTTTGTTTTTATTTTTCCATTCTACCCTGAATATGTCCCGTACGCTTCTTGCATTCTGCACTTTTGCTCTGGAGGCCTGCAGCCGGAGTGTCTGGCATCCTCTGGAACCGTTCAGATCTTTCCCGTACCTCCACCTCCACGCTTCATATATTGTCTGTCTCACGAATCAAAAACCTGGGCACAACAGATCACTCTGATTGCCCCCCTCTCTGAACTCTTTGAGCATGAAGGGCTGCTACCTGTCATGTTGGGATATATTTCTATGCATTGGGGGGTAGTGGCGCCCCAAGTGAATCTGAATTACACTCATGGTTGAGGTAGAAAGCTACTTGAAGTAGACTGAATTATAATGGTTGTGCTAGGAAATGTACATACTTACAGATGTCGGTGTGGGTGTATACCGAGGGCTAGGGGAAGGTATGTGTGCATGAATTCCTCTTGTGCTATAGAGAAGCCCAGCAGGGTAAAGAGGCTTCTGCGGGTGCCGTTTCTACCTGGGCACCTAGCTGCTAACAGTTCACTGAGGCAGGAGGAACAGTGCTTTTGAACAGCACAGTGACTTAGTTACTAGGGGCGGTTTTCAAGAATGCTGAGAGTGAGCCGGGTGTGGTGGCGCATGCCTTTAATCCCAGCACTCGGGAGGCTGAGGTAGGAGGAGCATTGTGAGTTCGAGGCCGGCTTGGGCTACAATGCAAGCACAAGGCCGGCCTGAGCTACATAGTGCTCAGGAGTTTGGCTCAGTGGCTTAAGCGCCTGTCTGGCAGGCGGGAAGTTGTGAGTTTGATCCCCAGTGCCACAAAAAACAAACAAACAAAGAATGCAGAGAGTGGTTTTAAATGTTCTCATTTCAAAGCAAGGAGAAGCGTGTGAGATATCCGATATACTCACTAACCTGAACTGATCATTTCATATTGTGTAAATGCATCAAAATTTCAAGTTGTCCCCCACACAATTATTATGTCACTTAAAAATAAAATTAAAATATATTAAGTAATATTTAAAAAGAGAAATAATTCCATCAAAGAAACAATAGATCATTGAAACAGCCTGGCACATGAACCTTGAAGGCAGGATCGATGTAAACAGAACCAAACGAAGTGTTGGTGGGTTTAATTATCAATGCCATTACTAT
The DNA here is from genome assembly GCA_004363535.1 of Dasyprocta punctata. Lineage (NCBI taxonomy): Eukaryota > Metazoa > Chordata > Mammalia > Rodentia > Dasyproctidae > Dasyprocta > Dasyprocta punctata. Next base: position 32,701 of record RJWM01018391.1, on the reverse strand, counting down.
GGTACATAGAGAGGAAACCTCAGTGTAAATATGTTTTATAGAGCAAATACATGTGCCCAGGAAAAAGAGAATTCTGGAATTCCTTTGATATTGCTCAACTGAAGGAAAGTAATTTAATAATCAAGAACTTCTAATTGTTTGATATCTCTAAATGGAGCTCCAGTTGCTTTTATCGGAAGCTTTTCAAGGTCCCTTGAAGGAGAAAACCAGGAGACCTAGTGGAAGAACAGATGGTCGTTTAATTTATCCGCCTTCTCCATTTCTTTTGGAAAGCCCGAAGAGACTATGGTAGTAAGCACAGGATGATGAATTGACTCAAACTACTGAGACTTCATGTGACGCTCCTGAAATATCTTTGTAGCTGCCTCAATTATTTTAGGTCCAGAAAATAAGAAAGGAAGTTTACTGCTTTTTAAACATTTCTGCGCACCTTGCATGGCAAGTCAAACCTTTAGAGCTATTTCATCCAATTCACAAATGCAAATAAACGAGTTTTATTGATAGGTACTAGTTATTTGCTATACAAGTTTCCATGGATTAGCAGCTGGTTAGTTAAAATGCCAGCTCCAGGAACAGAGACGCTCCCGCACCTCCGCAGTTTAACACAATAGAGGTTTTTTTCTTGTCCGACGAATGTCTCATACCGCAGCTTGCAGCGGATCGGCAGCTTTCTACGCGATTATTCTGAATCCCAGGCCCTTTCTGTCCTGTGGGCTCCCTCGTGCAGGGTTTTGGAAGTGTCTCCCTCTGCTGGCGGGTGGGGGGAAAGCATGAGGAGAAATAGAAATAACTGGGCCCGAATTCTCCATAGGAAGCGATGCAGAAGAGCCCACAGCTGCGGTCCTTGGTTGGGCAGCTGTTTCCCCTCAACTCCCCGACTGCGGGAGGAGATTGCAAACTTCCATCCCTGCCGCACCGAGCCACAGTCCATGTCTCCGCCTTCAATCCCTACTCCCCGCAAGAGAACCATATTGGGCCTCAAAGACAACACAGAAGGGAATCCCCCATATTTGCTACACTGCATACTGTCATCCTCTCAAGACATGCTCAGACTGCTGGCCCCAGGCCTGCAAAATCAACCAAACAATACAAGCATTTAGTTGCATAATGTACGTGGCGGGCAGTGTTCTTGATTCTCAGCCTGCACGCTGGTACGAGGGAGCCACACATCTTTCCCTTCCTGGAGTCCGCACCGGGTCACGCCGCTCACCAGGAAGGCCGGCTAGTTGTCTTCTGGTTGGAACCTCCCTGACCCAGCATCTGAACTGAATATAATGAAAACATAATATATCAAAATTTGTGTATTTCACCATGGGAGTTTTTGAAGGCCTGAAATCAATGACTTCATCAGTATGTGAAACTAGGAGAGCAAATTAGCCTAACACAAGTAAAAGAAAAGATATAGTAAAAATAAGGTAAAAAAATCATAGAAATGTAAACAGGAAAAATTAGAGATGATCAATAAGCCCCAAAATTGATTTTTAAGAAGATTAGTAATATTAATAACCCTCTAGCAGCACTGATTAGGTAAGAAAATATTCAGATAGCTGACGTCATGAATGTTAGAAGGAGCATTGTAACAGCTGAAAGTCATTAAAGGTCTAAGGCGCTACTAGGGACAACTTCATGCCATAAATTCTCAAGCTTAAATAAAATAGGCACTTGTATATCAGAGCAGCAAGGAGAGCCAGTTGTGATCACGTGACATTCAGCATGTCATACTACTTGTATTGTAAGCCATCACTCATTTATCAAATTGAAATTTGTTAGAAATGTTTGCTCATCTTGCAGAGCACTTGCAAACCAAGTTACAGCCCAAGCTTTCACTGTATTTTAGAATATTTTTATCACGAGATATGGTATGGTTATAAAACGGAGACTAAGGGCATTTATAGAATTTTGTTGAGAATAGACTTGAAAATAGGAATAAGAATGGCTTGAAATTAGAAACAAAAGTAGCTTTGAAATTTGTAAAATAAAATGTAAATTGAGGTCATATTATTAGCTTTATCATTACTGTTTTTATATTCTATCTAGTCTTTAGGAAAACATAATAATAATGTTAGATCATAAAAGCAAATATCCTGATAATGGTGAAGAAAATATCAGATTATTTACTGTAGTTCAGAGATCAATAAAATTTAGTGAATTTAGTTGTCTTTTGGTTTTAAAAATCACATTAACAGTTCTTTATTTTTATTTATTAGATTTTATCCAGAAAATCAGTAAGCCTTAGAAAACAATTTTTAATCTATTTTGGTTCATTTTTCTTATTAAGTAGAATTATTGTGAAAGCAATATTATATTAGAAATGAAATAGTCACCTTTACTGATTCCTTACATAATTTAAATCTATTTTATGAGCCGTCTGGCTGGCTGGTATAGCTGGTGACGTTTCTCACACAGGTATTCTTACGCAATGGTTGGACTCGATCTTACAGAGATGGCTTACAGCTTACTGAAGAGCGAAGCTTTGAAGTTTCATCTCTCCATTTTTGTGCCCACAATGGAACACCCTTACCAGTTGCACTTTGAGTATCAGAACGAGTTAACATTGGATCTAAGGAGCTTTTTAAACCACTAGGAATAAACCAAACAATACCTATTTGGATTTACTATATTGGGTATAAAGCTTATGTTTTATTATCCTGGATAATAAGATGTGTTAGGCCTGCTTGCCACTCTTCAGTGGAGAGTGGAACCTGGGATACCTATGTGAACAATTAGGAATGAATTTCCCCTACAGAGGACAAAGTATTAATTTAAATAGATCTAACCTCCTAAGATCAGTCTATAATTTAGATTTACCTTCTCCTGGGGCCACGGGAGCTCATGACACTGTAATCTAGCAGTTTTTGGGGTGAGAAAGCAGTTGGGCATGAATAAAGTCAAAGTTATCCACACAGTGTGTTGATTGAAGTTTAATTTTGCTTCATTCTTTTATCGACTGTAGTTTTTCTACTTGAATATAAATTATGATGTGATGTGCTGTTGTTTTTTGTTTTGGTGGTGCTGGGGATTGAACCCAGGGTCCAGGCATTATAAGGCAAATGCTCTACAACCAAGATACATTCCCAGCCCAACTATTCATCATTTGTAAGTGAAGTCACAATTGACTTTTTATTTCCTGTGAGGATTCTAAGACAGTACAGCATTCCCATTTGTTTACAGCTGCCTGAAAGTCTAAAATAACTAAACAATTTTCACTTTCATCACACTAGTTAACTTTTACATGTGAATTTCATGTTAGTTCTGTAAATTTCTTAAAGCAAAATCAAGTTGATAATAAAGAGCAGAAATGATTTCAAATACAATTTATTTCTTTTTAAATACCAATTCTATATGTCCATTTTAGAAATTCAATTTGTGGTCCCTACTCCTTTCAGTTTGCTGCATAATGCCAAAATGTCTATGTAGATATTAAGAATTTCAGATCAAATTTATTCTAACTCCCTTAAAATTTTAGTCAAGAATATTAATTTTTAGGACATTTCTCTTGAAAAGTATTTTCTTTGCATATCTATCTACTTATTTTAACTGAAGAATATATGTCTTTTTTAGAAGATTAATGAGAAAATGACAATCACATTCTCTAAAACTCACTGTAATAAAGTATACTTAAAATTATTTGAAAATAAAACCTTTTTCAATCTCCTGTACAAGTTTGAGAAACAATTTTGCTGCTTTGTAAAAAGAAGTAAGATGAAGATGTTTTTGAGATAAAAGACTTAAGGACAACATACTTCAAAACACTTGTGGTCAGTGTTACAGAAATGGGCTATTTTTAAAAATTTAACTATTTAGAAATAAAGCCTTTCTAAATATCCTATACAAATTTGGGGAAATTAAAAAGGATATTTTTGAGATAATAGGCCAAGGACCACGCATTTCAAAGCACCTATGATAAATGTGATAGAAATGGCGTATTTTAGAAAATATAATTAAACTATTCACATTTGCTTGTGTACAAAAATCCTGTATCTTTTGAGGATTTAATTTGTTGCTTTTAAATGCTTAATAGATAAATTAGTGAGCCATCAGCAACGCAGTGGGAGAAACTTGGTATTGTCTGTCCTGTTTCTCACGTGAACAGCTTCTTTATGTAGTAAATACGGAAAATAGAGAACAGCGTGTTATATAAAATGAAAATCATTGCAATTTGCATTGTTCTGAAGTAATAACTGCTAACATTTTATTACATCTTGCCCCAAGATTTCGATGTGTACTTGTAATCTTTAAAAGATTAGCCAGCATGTAATTCTGAGGCGGTGGGCTGTTTCTGTGTGTGGCCAATGGGGAGAGTAGCAGCGCTCGAGGCGTAATCAGCAGGATGAATTGAGAAAGACCCTGGGAGGACACCTGCTTCAGTCACGGCTCTCTGTAGTAACAGGCAGCATATGGTACTATAGATATGATTCACAAGGTAAGCTTATCATGGCACCTCAGAGCCAGGCATGGAAGAGCGCAGCAGGGCTGTCTGCTGGAGAGCCGCGTGATCCAGTCGAAGGCGGAAGCCTGGAGCTCACTGCAGCGCCCCATCCGAGGCTGGGGAGTCTGTGCTGGAAGCCTAGGGGTGGGCGTGCCAAGGTGGTGGTAAAGACCAGCTCCTCCAAAGCAACCGAAGGGAGACTTCCTCCTTTCCCTTTTCACTCCATTCGGGCTACAAGCCTATTGGCTGACGTCACCCACACGCGGGGATGGGGGAGGCGGGGGGATGGGGCTCCTATCCTGGGTTAATCCATTCAGCCGCACCGGGAGCTATGCTCATCCAATCTGTTGGGTGTTTATTACTCGAGTTGACAGTTACTATTGCGATACTCTAACACGATGTTGTCGATGATGGTGTTATTGTTAGGATTATTATTATATTGAATATTATGTCTTTTAAAAGATTTATGAAAATGAAGTCAGAGTGCTATCCCGTGGAAATACGATTTTGAATGACAGAATCATGTTTTATCTTACATACACTGTACTTTAATCACCTCTTTATTTTTCATCTTTTTCACACTAAAGAAGAAAAAACTGCTATGCTCTTTTTCATTTAAAAATGATTTCATAAGCCCGGTGTGGTGGCGCACGCCTTTAATCCCAGCACTCGGGAGGCTGAGGTAGGCGGAGCGTTGTGAGTTCGAGGCCGGCCTGGGCTACAACGTGAGGGCAAGGCCGGCCTGAGCTACATAGTGCGACCCTGCCTCGAAAAACCAGGGCTGGGAGTTTGACTCAATGACTTAAGCGCCTGCCCTGGCAGGCGCGAGGTTGTGAGTTCAATCCCCGGTGCCGCAAAAAAAAAACAAAAAAAAAAAAAAAAAAAAAAAAAACAAAAAAAAAAGATTTCATAAATCAGAATAAATCATTCAAAATTAAAAGAAGACTAAACTTTATTTGCAGAAATATCTCCTTTTGTCTCTCACTGGCCTCTAGTTAATTCGTGTAATAAGTGATTTCTATATCTTGTAAATGTAAATTTCTGTATCTTTGAAATGAATGTTTTAATGTATATAATTGGTTCTTGTGGTATGTCAATATCCAATTCGTTTTAGCAGTACACCTGTAACAGATTTGTTGCTATTAATGCAACAAATCTATAAGCCAGCAGTCAGATTATCCGTGTGATATTAGCAGTACTAGAATTCCCAGAGAACTCAGTGTTAGGCCAATTACACTGCATTGTCTTCTCCCAAGTTAAAGAAGGGTGGGGTGCGGGGCTTGGGACAGAGGCAAAGGATTGTGTTTAGCCCTGCTCAAAGCGCATCACAGAGAAGCGCTAACAGAGATCTGTACACTAGCAACAGAGACTTTACACAATAAGGGTTTACAAACCTCAGCCCAAAATAGAACAAACGGGGCGGGGGGAGGAAAAGGAAAAGGGAAAGGGAAAGGGAAAGGGAAAGAGAAAGGGAAAGAAAAGAAACATGAGAAAACTAGGCAAGAAAGCTCTTCCCCAAATCTCCCACAAAACCGATCCAGAAGGCTCGGAGGGGAAGAACAGCATGAGCCACACACCGAAGTACTCGGAAGGACACAGGAGAGGTTAGAAAACATCAAAGAGGCACTCAGTGAGCTCACAGAGGGTGTAAGCAAACAGGTAATGGAGGTAATCACGGAAACTTCTGCCAGCAAGTCTTCATACAGAAGACTGACATCTAGAATACATAAAGAACTTTAAAAAAAAATTAGACCCCCACAACTAAAAGACCTCATCAAAAAATAAGCAACTAAAATGAATAGAAACTTCTCAGAAGAAGAAGTACGAGTGGCCAATAAATAAATAAAAAAGTGTTCAACATCACTGGCTGTTTGAGGAATGCAAATTAAAACAACACTGAGATTCCATTTCACTACAGATAGAGTGGCGATCATCAAGAAACCAAATAATAATGAATGCCGGTGGGGCTGTGGGGAGAAAGGAACTCATCTACATTGACGGTCGGCACGTGAACTAGTAGAACCGCTATGGAGCTCAGTATGCAGATTCCTTCAAAAACTAATACTAGAAAAATAGTTTCTAAAAATAGAAATTCTAGAGCCGGGCGTGGTGGCACACGCCTTTAATCCCAGCACTCGGGAGGCTGAGGTAGGCGGAGCGTTGTGAGTTCGAGGCCGACTTGAGCTACAACGCGAGCGCAAGGCCGGCGTGAGCTACATAGTGCGACCCTGCCTCAAAAAACTAAGGCCTGGAGTTTGGCTCAGTGGCTTAAGCACGTGTCTGGCAGGCGCGAAGTTGTGAGTTCGATCCCCGGTGCCGCAAAAAACAAACAAGCAAACAAAAAAACCAAAACAACAACAACAAAATAACAGAAATTGTATTTGACCTACCTAGTACCCCTTTAGGTATCCTCCTGAAAGAATTAAAATTACATAACAGTGATACTTGCATAGACGTGTTTATAACCACTAATTCTTGGAGCCCTGTATGCCCATTGACAGATAAATGGATGAAGAAATGTGGTATTTATACACAATGAAGTACTACTGTGCCATAAAGAAGGATAATCTGAGGCATTTGTAGGTAAATGGATGCACCTATATACAAATTTAAATATCATATGCTTTTTAAAATTTTTCTTGAGACAGGGCTTCACTATGCAGTTCAAACTGGCCTTGAACTCACTTTGTAGCTCAGGCTGGCCTCAGACTCACAGTGATCATCTTGCCTCAGCCTCCTGAGTGCTGGGGTTACAGATGTGAGCCACCACACCCGGCTTTTATCACACGCTTTCTTATATGAGAAATTCAAACTATAAACAATGAGCAAAATAAAAGACATGATAGGAAGTAGGGAGATCTTTTTCAAAAATAAGGGGAACAAGCGTTGGAGGAAGGGGAGGGAAGGAAGAGAAAAGGGATGTCAATGCTTTCACTAGGGTGCCGGGACTGCTATCTCACTGCTGGTGGTGTGCCACGATAAATGTAATAAGTATGCGCTGCAAACATGCGCTGAGTCTTTTTTAAAAATTGAGCTGAGTTTTAGGGTTTGGGGGAGACACCAGGTGATTGGATTATAAATGTACTATCCAGTTTAATTCCCAGTGTTTAATGGATGAATTAGGCCATTGAGGCTCAGAGGAGTTGAAGTCCAAGGTCTCAAAGGTGGGTTTGAGCCCAGCTGTGACCTCAAAGCCTTACCTCACAGGCATGCCCATGCCGCAGTTGGGTTTGTGACATCAGAAGGTGGCTCCTATTTCAGGCCTGTCCCTCCCCACTTGGGGCTGTACTTTTGAAAGCTTTGGCTGAGAAAGGACTCCTACACAGATTCTCCGGATTTATTCTCTCTTGTTCACATTGCTTCAGCTTCCGCAGGTAAAGTTACCCATCAGCTTTCCCCGCAGTATGCAGGATGGCAAAACCAGAGGCCAGGGCTCCCCGTTACAATCATCCTCAGTCTCCTTTGCTTGCTTCTAGGAAGGCAGGCATGTCTTGTATATGCTCTGGGAAGAACTGGAGGCAGTGGATCCGCCCACTGGCAGTCACCATCTACCTGCTGTCCATCATCGTGGCGGTTCCCCTGTGCGTATGGAAGTTGGAACAACTGGAGGTACGAAGGTCCCGCACCTTCAGTCTCTGCCCTTCTATCTAGTCTGCTGCATTCCTACTCTAGACACCCAGACTTGGTATCTGAAAGCGCCCTCCTGTAAATGAGCCCAGTCTTTGCACATAAACCTGCCTGATTTCTTGCTTGCGGTTCTTCGAATGACGCTCCAGGTGGAGAAGTGGGACCGGGCGAACGAAATGGTTCCAGTATTTCAATGCAGCTGCCTAGAGGTGCTTTGTTTCACACATATTCACCAATTCCCTGGAAGTTAGGTAGTTTCATTCCTGAAGTCTGATCCACTGTTCAGATCTTGGAGTTAACTGAATCAGACAAACTAGCTGGAGTATTGAATTCTGTTAGCTTTAAATAACTTCCCAAATTAAAGGATTTTAGTTGATTTGACTTTGTAACTGTCACTTTTCAAATTAGCTCTTAATCAAAGCAAAGGCTTTGCAGTAAGTCTTGTATACTTTTTGATGTCATATTCATATTGTGACATCAGTAAAGATACAAGTTGGAAAACCCCAAGGTAAAAACTAACATATACACTTACATATATACCTAGTTATATATATATATATGAACTTTAAATTCTGACCTAATAAAAACCACTGAGAAGCACTTGTTTTACAAGCTTTATGACAGGAATGTGATTATTTTAGGCCCTCCTTTATTGTAGAAATAATTTTAAATAGTTAAATAATGGAATATGTATTTATGTTCTATATGTTCATTAAATTATTGCTTTACTTTCTCATACTGGCATAGATCATATTTTTTTAATAGCACAAAACTTTATTTTCAAAGAACTAAGAGAAACTATTAGTATAAATGAAATGAATTAGTATATATATTAAAATATTTTTGATACAGCAGAACAGGAAATTTGGGGATATTTGACCTTTTCCTTACTTCCTACTTACCAGTCTTCTATCTTGCTGTTTACCTGTAGATAGGTAGATAAGTATGGACACTTATAGTGTCCATACTTTAAGTATAAGAAAAACTCTGTGATATTATGTCTGACTTGTTTCACTTAACATTATGTTCTCAAATTGCATCCATTTATCTATGGATGTCTCAAGTTCATCTTTCTTTATAATGGAGTAGTACTCCATTGTGTATAATGATTTTTGTGTGCTGATTTTGTATACTGCTACATTGCTGAATTGGGTTAATTCTAGGAATCTTTTGGAGCATTTTTGGAGGGTCTTCAATGTAGAAGATCATGTCATCTGCAAATAATGATAATTTGACTTCTTCCATTCCTTCACACACCACTTTCATTGCTCTTTCTTGCCTAATTGCTTTTGCCAATGTTTTGACTACTGTTTTGAACAGGAGTGGTGATGGCGAATATCTCTGTCTCTAATTTTAGAAGGAAAGCTTCCAGGTTTTCCCCATGTAATATGATGAGTTTGTCATAATTGGCTCTTAACAGATTGAGATAAAGTCATTCTATACGTTTGCTTATGACTTTTTATGATGCTGGGTTTTGTCAAAGGGCTGGTTTTATGTTTATGATGCTGGGTTTTGTCAAAGGGCTTTTTCTAGGTCTATTGAGACGATGATGTGGTTTTTCCCTGTGTTTCAGTTCATACGATGTATTACATTTATTGATTTGCATATATTGAACCACCCCTGCATCCATGGCATGAAGCCTATTTGGTCAAGATTTTGTTTTTTTTGATGATTCTTTCCTTTCTGCTTATGAGTATCTTTTTGAAGATCTACGGATTTCTATTAACATGTTCATGGTGGCTCCATACTGCATATGTGTTGCTGCCCCGCAGTTCTGATTTGAGTTCCATCATCCTGCCATCTTGAACCACCAGTGATACATGCATGACTATCTTGAGTTTTCCCAGAAGATTCAGAATGGCCAGTGTGATGCCAAGCTCTGGTGGAGGAAGGGAGGAAAAAGCCCATCCACACGTTGATGTCCCACCTCACACAGGTCACACTGAGTCATTCCCATTCTTCCCCTGGAGACCTTTTGGGCCTCCTGGGCTCCTGAAATCATCTGCTGCCTCTTCTTCATTCTAAGTTGTGAATGAACTGAGACTGTTCCCATATTATTTTTAAAGCTGCTCCATTAAATACTTCTTTTAACACACAAGATATCTTCACAAAATCCACAGGGTTCTATGACTTTATCTACCAAAATTCACATGTAAACATCTTAAAGCAAATAAGACATTACTCTGAAATATTTCCTTGTATTACAATATAGGAACTATTTTTGAGGTTAAGGAATTGTGTAGATTTCTCATAGTTGTGAGTTTCAGCTGTAGTTTTTAAATGCCACTAACTTTTAAGAAAAGTTTTTTAAACTGCAGTGTCCCCTGCTAATAACGTGCATCAAGGTTTCAGCTGTGCTGCCCAAGCTGCCTTCCGCAGGCCGTCCAGAGTGTGAAGCTGACCCGTCAGCCATGTCTTGTGTGCTTTTCGGTCTCTCATAAGTCACATTATATGCATCACCCCTAGTCCCTCCTGGTTCCACAGTAAAATCCAGCATCCTGAACTGTTACCATCAAGGCCCAGCACAGGTCTGGTCCCACTTTCCATCAGGTTGTCTCCATTCAAGTCCCTGGCTTCTGCCGCGCTGGCTCGCTCATAGGCACTGGGCCTGTTCCTTGCTTCGAGCCTTTGCACTTTCCTTCATGGGACGCCATTCCTGCAAATAATATCAATTTCAGGTGTTTACCAAAATGTCACCTGCCTACTCTATTTAATTTTGTAAGCTTTCTCCTTTCAACTCTTCCTCTTCCCTTCTTTGTTTTATATTTCTTTGTGAGATTTCTCATTGTATCTCCCTCCCTCTGTTCAAAGGACCAATAGTGGAGTTAAAAAGTAATAAAAACCCCATGATTAATCAGGCTTTGTACGCTGTGTGGTAAGAGGCACAAAACTATGACACTTGACTAAATGTACTAGCAATGGCCCGCTCCTGTAACCCCAGCAGTTTGGGAGGATGAGGGAGGATTCTTAAGGACAAAAACAAGAAATGGCAGAGGCCATAGCACCACTAGTTAGAGGTCAAAGAGAAAAATAGGAATTTACAAAGAAGACAACACAACAGCCAGTTAGGAAGTGAATACCAGGAGTTTCAAGGAGGACATAGTGAACATCCATCGCTGATGCCATAATAGCCATTGTCTTTCCTAAATAGCAAGGCCACTGGGGGTCTAGTGACAGTCTCAGTGGAGCTGTAGGGGAGGGCACCAGAATGGAGCTGTCTGAGGGCTGATTATAGGCAAAAAAGAGGATTCAGGAGAGGAAGATGGGTTTTTTGTTCATGTTTGTTTTGAGAATATTGAGTGAAGGGGCCTGAGAATTGAATAAGTATAATATGGGGAGAGGAATGGGAGACTATGGAAAGGTTTATTTTTCTTGTAATTTGTCTTTAATTTTAGACACACTGTACTTGCTTCAGGAGCGCATTTAAATAATTTTAGACACACTGACTGTATCACATCCCAAGGATTTAGCCATAGCTATGATTTCATTTAATCTTCTTAAAAACCTTGAAGATCAGGATGTATCCTCATTTCATAGCAGTGAAAACCAAGACAGAGATACTTGGCCAGAGTGGCGTTGTGCTAAAGGGTTTATATATGATATCCTTACCATTCTTCTCATCATGCACTAACTGAGTTTGCGGTGTGTGTATCTAAAATCCTTGACACTGTGCCCAGCAAAGAAGAGGTGCCCGATGTGGTCGAGTTACCACTGTCACTTTTTAAAATGATCGGTGTTGATACTGCATTGGCTTGGATTCTTGGAATAAAGCTCTCAGCTCAACTCCCGAGGCCACATCACATGTGTGTGCTTGAGCACTAGGTGTACTTTGACTTATTGGTAGGGACGTTTGTATAAAAATACACGTCCTTTAACTACTAGAACCAGTGTTCACATATCAAGGAGTCGCTGGTGAGTGAGATGACAGAAAAGAAGAGGTTTATACAGCTCACCCCATGCTCATGGTGGGTCAGCCACTGATTTACTGGAGTGCAAGGTGACCGTCTGCATGATGTAAACATTTCCCTCCCCGGTGACTTGACTGAGCATGTGTGGTTGGCCACACCTTGGCCCCCTCACTGTGGCTGTTCTGCTGTCCCATGCCCAGGCAGGGGGGCCTGGAAACTGCTGTCTCTATTCATCTCCACTGGTTTTGAAGCAGCTCTGCTTTAAGATGAGATGACTCAAAGTGTACTTTTAGAAATTGAGCTTTCAAAAATAAAATATTGATCAGGTATTTATCTACAAAAGACATTAGAGATTTTAAAAATGATATCCTAAATTAACATCTTGTATATGAGAAGTAGTATATATTCTAATTTGTCTGGATAATAATGTAGCCTCATTATCAGCTAAGAGAGTTAGAAGAGCATTGATGTAAAGAACTACGCAGGCCAGTCACCCCAATATTCATTGCCATCTTCATGTGACAGTTTACTGAAATGCTTAGCTGTAAAAACCAGCTATGGCAGTGAAAACCTGCAACTCCAGAATTCTGGGAAAGTGAGGCAGAAGCATCACAGATTTGAGCCCAGCCAGGTCAACTTAGAAACTCAGTGAGGGCCTATCTCAATTTTTTTTTTTTTAAATTGGGAGTGTAGCTCAGTGCAGAGGCCCTGGGTTCAGGCCCCAGTGCAGGAAAGCAAAATGCTTAATAGTAACATTGGAAGAAAATGTTGATAGATTTTTACCTTTGTATGCATGGAAGCAAAGGATTAAACCATTAAAAGTTATCTAGATTTAACTTGTAGAAAAGGTCAAAGCTTCTGTACATCTTCCAAACCCAATAATCAAGTTAAAAAGGCAAATAATAAGCAGGTGGAGGGTGTGTGTGACATGATGTTAATACTGCTAATGTATAGCAAGCTGTTGTAAGAAGCTCCATGAGGGAAAATGCTTAACTCCATAGGGAAAAATATGCCCTCTCCCTCCAAAAACAACAAATAGGCTGTTTATTTTGAAAATGAAGCAAAAGTGGCTGTTAATCATTTAGAAAATAATGAGCTTAATTTGTAACCAAATGAAAATTTAAGAAGTGAACAATTTCATTGGACTCTGTAGTTATAATATAATCTCTACTAATGTGTTCTTTTCTTTCTCAAGGTGGATATTCACTCGAAGGCGTGGCTGTTGGCCGGCATCTTTTTACTAATGACCATCCCTCTATCTCTCTGGGACATCTTACAACATCTGGTCCACTTCACGCAGCCTGATTTGCAAAAACCAATCATTAGGTCAATTTTCTATTTTGATTTGACTAATGTTGCATTGGTTTCTATCATAAATACAACACAAAATGATTAAAATTTATTCTTTGCTTCCCAAATAGAATACTTTGGATGGTACCGATATACAGCTTGGACAGTGTAAGTATACATATGTATTTATTTCAGTAACAAAATTTGATGATATTAATTATGCTTATCATAGGACACTTAAAATAATGGAAGCACATCTACAACAAGGAGTTCAATAAGAAAAAAAGGTTTGCTTGCTTTTATTGTTGATAAGGAGATAAAGTATAATAGAAAATGAAAACTACAGATACTTTAAGTTTCCAAAAATCTGTAACTATTGGCTTAATTTTTAAAAATTTTCAGATTAGTGGCTCTTAGTCCTTTAAAAATTATAATATTTTAAATCACAATGGTACTGTGTTACCCACAGAGGTTTGGTTTGAAGACCCCTTGGAGATACCAGATCTGCTGATGCTCAACTTTTTCATGTAAAATCGGTAGTCACCTCCACATCTCTCCATCTGCATTCAGTGCTCTCTATAGATCGAGTCCTCTCTAGATGACCTAAGATACCTGGCGCAGTGTAAATGCAATGTAAATAGTTGTTATGTTTTATTGGTGAGGGAATAATGACCCTAAAGGCCTATCTGTTTTTAGTACAGATGGGGAGTTATTCATTTCTTTGTTTCAAATATTTGTGAGCTAGGTTTTTTTGATCCACAGATGTCACAGAAAAGAATGTTTGACTGTATATTATAATCCTTTTTATTTATTAAGTTTTTCATTTGAACCAAGTAAATTTGGTAAAATTTTCCCAAAGGATATGACTGTGGTTCTAATTTGATTAGGTCTGAAGAAAATGGCTATAACAGCATTTTCTATGCTCACATTAAGAAAACTTTCCAATTAAATTTGAGGGCTTAGTTTAGCTTCTCTCATATTCACTTATTTATTCCAAATTCTTATCATTTTTGTGTCTATGTATATGATGTTTACTGCTTGTTAAAATTAGCTTCGAAGTGCTGGGGCTGAAGGTCAGTGATAGAGCATGTGCTCAGCATGTGCAAGGCCCTGCAGTTGATCCCAGCACCACACACATGTGTGCTCATGTACACACACACACACACACAATTCATTCCACAGATTGTCTCATAGCCATTATAATGATAAATTGTTACTGAGTGTTTAATATAAATATGTGACAAGGCAGCTCAAGTTTTAAATTATCTTATTTTGAGTACCATGAATCAGAGTGACAATTTTACCCCTAAATTGCGACTGTTTTTAACTCCTGTGCTTTTTCATAGTGGTTGGCATTGATAAATCCCAAAACTGCCATTTACATGAATACCTTTCGAGAATGCTACGAGGCATATGTAATCTTTAACTTCATGATTTTCTTGACCAACTACCTAACTCATCAATATCGAGACCCAGTAGTAGTCCTTGAAGGCAAAGAGCCATGTAGACCTTTCCGACCTTTTTGTTGCTTTCCTCCATGGCCAATGGGAGAGTAAGTATGTTTGGTTTTAATTATTTTCTGTTTAGTTTTATTTAAGCAGTTCTTAAGTCTCATTCAGTTTCCTGCAAGGCAGTGTATTAAGTACGATGAGGCGGGCAAAGGGAATAAGAGAGCCCCTACACTGACTGACGTAACTCACAGTCAATTTAAAGACTAACAAAATGCTTTTTTATAATCTGCGCATTAGGTTTTTAAAATTGTTGATCCAAATATAAAAACTCAACAATGCATTGCAAGAGAAAACCTTGGAAATCACTTAGTCAGCATCTTTTACAACTGGGAATCAAGATCTGCACATCTTATGCAAGATCACAAAGTAATTAAAAGACTTGGGGAGAAGATAATCTATATGGAGAAACAGCAGATGATATGAAACAGGAGAGCCAAATAGCTGTTTGTTCTAGTAACATAGTTTGCCCTATTACACATTCATGTAGTAGTAAAGAAAAATGAAGCCTATGTTATCTAATCCTTTTATTTTGAAATGTAAGTTGAGGTTAAGCTGCATTTATTACACAAAGCACTGGACATGTTTCAACAAGGAAATATTTGAAAACAGTGTTGTAGGAAGATTAATTTGCGGCACTGTAAAAGATACATTGGAGAAAAGATGACTCAAGATGTGGGGAAATAAGCTGGGAAGTTATAATAGCCCATTTGTGATATAAGCTGAAGAAAGGATTGAAGCTGGAATAGAAAAAGAAAGGCAGTAAGAAAATACAGCCTAAGGACCAGCAGGACTTGACCACTGCCTGGCGGGGCAGGGGGAAGCTACAAGCTCAGGAAGACGGGATGATGCGGAGGCACAGTCATCAGTGTAGACAGAAACGTGGGGGTGGTGGTGTCGCCTCCTGTACGGTGCAGAGCCATTTGTGTGACATTCTTCACACTGTCTGTTCTTACCGCTTCAAATGAGAAGGAATCACAAAATTACCTGGCTTTTTAAAAATAATAAGCTGCTAATGTGTTTATTTAACAAAGATATACTGATCACTTACTATGCATCAGTATATAGTCACAGTGTAATACATCAAGCGGATGGAGGAATTTAGTTTGATTAGGAGGGTTAGAGGTTCATAAAGATAAAAACAACCAGCGATTTCAGAAAGTGTCATGAGAGACCACAGTAGGGATAAGTTCGGTAGATTTGGGATCAGCAGGAGAAATCTGCGCATGAAAAGAGAGCCCTGCTGGACTGGCCTAATAGGATCTTTGGTAAAAGCCAACAGCATTTTTGCTTAGACACCCAGGGTGAGGGATGACACAATTCAGTGTAGGGGAGCTCCCATGTCAAGGGCTGGGGGTGGCTCGAGGTTATTACATCGACTGACTTCAAGGTGAAACAAGGACAGTGCCCAAGCTTGAGATCGCCTCAGGAAGACGGCTCAGAGGAACTTGTCTGAAGTGTGGCATCAAAGAGCAGCCAGAAGAGAAGCCGGTACTGGACGATACGCAAAGAACTGGTGCCCAAGTTTGTCAGTAATTGTGTGTTTTGTGTGGACTAAACTGGAAATAGACAAAGATATTTAAGTTGGGAGAAATAAGAGACTGGCCTAGCCTAGTGTATATGATGGTGTCTGTTTGAAGTGAGGGGAGCATTCTGAGGAGATGAATGGCAATGGATCTTCCACTGTGATACATTTTTGAAAGCTTAGGCACTTACCGAGTATGTGGATCACCCCGTGAAGGTATACAAAGTCCAAGCCGCCTGTGGGGAACTCCCCTTCAGTCCAGTGTTCACAGGAGTGTGTGGGGTCGTGGGCAGTCGTACTACGTCCCCCTTCTTAAAGGTTCACCACTACCCTGGAACTAAGCCTATCTGAGCCTCCGAGTGAGACCTAAAAAAAGCAAAAGCCCAGTGCAACTCTTAGCACCCCCCACTTAGTTAACATGGGAAGGAGCTACCTTAGCACAGAGACATTCCAGTAGTTTTCACTGGGCCTAGTAACCTGACCTCAAGTTGCATGGCAGGCTCTCTGTCTTCTCAGTCTAGATGTAGTCCTTCAATTAAAGGAGTCGTAAGCCAGTTCTCCTGATGGAGGGACTAAAAAGCTGTCTGCCTTCAGAGCAACTTGGTGTAAATTTTAAGTGGGCTTTTACGTGGTTCTCAGGACTTGTTCTGGTGTTGCTCACGACTCTTCTGTTTGCTCGATACTCCTCGTGAATCTTCCCTTATATTGAGTGAACCCAACAATAGTATAAAAGTGGCTTTATGAAGGTTGTTTATTTTGTCCTTCAGAGTATCCGAGGTATTAAAATATCAAACTTGAAATGGAATTGTAAATGTAAATAATACTTTCTAAATATGTATACACACATGAGTGTGCACACACACACACACACATTCATGTGCAAATTAGTTACTCAAGTTTTTGTTCCAGAATAAAACAAGGACTGTTAATCAGCTTTTTGTCACTGTGACAAAATACCTGAGGTAATCAGCTTAATAAGTGAGAAGTCTTACTTTGGTTCACAGTTTCAGAGGTTTCAGTCCATGGCCAGTGGCTCAGATTGTGACAGCACAATACATCATGATGTGTGTATGTGGCAGAGGAGACCAGTTCACTTCATAGTGGGCAGGAGATAGAGGAAGAGGCCAAAGTCCCAGTATAACATTTAAGGGCCACTCCCACACCATGACCTGACTTCCTTTCTTTAGAACGCACCTTCCAAAGGTCCTACCACTTCCCAAAAGTGCCACGGGTTGGAAACCAATCCTTTAACCTATGAGCCTTTGTGAGACACTTCAGATCCAAACTGTAGCAGGGACCCACTTCTGTCCATTTTGTGTGTGTGGTACTATTCTGGAACTTGAGACTATATAAAAAGGAAGGTCTTTTGGAAGATATTCTTGTAGAATAATTTTTAAAATGGTATTTAGATGATTTGCTGCCATCCACATCCTTCCCCCACTGCCACTTAGGATCAATAAACTGAATGAGATAAATATAAAATATGGTGTTTTTGGCAAAGTGATTTTAATTTAAATGTTCTGATGTTATTAAAATAAGTAGTTGCAATGCTAAGTTCTTTTCTTTTTCAGGGTATTTCTCTTTCAATGCAAACTAGGAGTATTCCAATATGCAGGTATCAGATCAATTACCACTGTAATTGCTTTGTAAGTATCAGATTTTACATCATTAAAAAAATCCTTTTACCCTTAAGTGGGAACAATTGAGTAAAAAATAGTGTGAATTGGTAATAAAACAAGTCTAGTTTTCTGTAAAAATCACAATATCCAAAAGCCTTACTCTATTAAGATAGATGTTAACAGGCAAAGAATCACCACAGATTTCCATCCTCTTAGGATATGCCATGAAGCACTTTGAAAAAGGTGTTTTCTTCAAATGTGAACATTCATATGGCTTTATAGAAGCATCAGGATGACTACAAGATTTATCATAGTTAATTTAGAGTATCCTGGGAGCACTATCTAAAAAACTAGTATTTTTCTTTATACATTGTCAAGATTTTTAGAATTTGAGGCAAACACAGGACATTGTTAAGCCACCTGATGAAACTATTTCCTAAAAGTTCAAGAATGTCCAGTAATTTAAAGCAGGTAGATTGTATGTGTTATCTCTTAGTCCTTACTTACACTCTGTGTGCTCATAAAGGACAGAAAGAATGGACAGATAGAAAGAATGGTGAAAGAGGAGTTCAATTCTTTATATAGTTGCTTTGAGCAAGGAATTATTTAGCCAGCTAAGATGAGTACATTTCTTTATGAAGGTGTGCTTTATTTCTCTGCAACTCAGACACCAGGTGAGCATACAACTTAATACTAACTGTGAAATTTACTTGAAGGGACTGGCTCTTTCTATTGACCTCTAAGATAATTTAGGGGAAAAGCAAACTATAATTACAGACATATATGTTTAGCAATCAATCTTTTCATAATTAGGCAACTTAGTTTTTTTTTTAAAGTTAATAACTATTAACTTTCCAGTTAACTTTCTAACTCTAGTTCAATGTATTGGTCTTATTTTTGTGTTTCCTTCAAGTTGGCAAAATAGTCATAGCAACATTTCTAGAAAAATGTTTTTGTTGTAATTTTTGAATCATCTCTGTGACCAAAGTCAAATGATTATAGGTTGATTCAAATAAGGTGACTTCTGAGTTTGAGTATTGCTGTCACTGTATTTTAAAATATGTGGTTTAGTTAATCATAAAGTGATCCCATTTTACCATGTTTTGTAGAATCTGTCAACCACTTTCCTTAATTCGTGAAGGACAAATTGATTTTAAAAATGTCTGGCTTTACTTAAGTGTAATAAACACTATATCACAAATGGTAAGTAAATATTCTTTTTTGTAATTATAATAAATTGATCTCTGGAACTGTAAATATTTTTAAGCATTATTTCTTGGAATAAGCTTAATTGCTTCTTTTTAATCTTGAAATTTAATTTCTACAAATAAATTGAAAAAGCTTTATACATACCTTTATATACTACAAAAATACAATACCATATTTGTTTATTATTTGGTGACTCATACTGTGACCTGTTGATTATATTTGTTCATTTATCTTTGATTTACATTGCATAGCTCTATGTCTCAGTCATGAACAAAAACACTGCTCCTTAAGTGAGCAATTCGAACAAGAAAAACACAAACACATACACCGGGCATATTCAGTAAGAGAAGCTATCTAATTGGTTTGTAAGAGTCCATGTTTAAATTAAAATGGGATAATAAAATCCTTTGACATCATATAGTTGGAACCCAAGGAAATTAAGACTGCCATACTTCTAGAACACAGTTCTAGAAATGTACTGCAAATATAACTATTGATCTTGTGAGTTCAAAGTATGTGCATTTGCTTAAAATCTTCAGTTAATGCTTTCAGCAGAATAATAATTTAGATGTGATGCACTGTGTTAGTTTTGTGTGGCTAGCAATCCAAAGTTTTTCCAGATATGCATCTTCTTTCTGACCAAAAAGTCTTTATACGGAAATGTATTTTTTATTTTTCGAGACAGGATCTTACTATGTAGTTCAGGCTTGCCTTGAACACACTGTATAGCCTAGGATGGCCTCAAACTCATGAAGATCTTGCTGCAGCCTCCCAAATACTGGAATTTAGAATAAATGATCAGTATTTGCTTTAACTTTAAGGCCCATTATTTGTCATACTAACGCCTGCAAGCAACCAAAAGCCAAGTGATAGGAACTTGTGAAAAAAATTTTATGATCATGTTAACCAAAATATTAGTCAGTTCTTAAAATAACCCTCATGCACAAAATTTTATATTTAGTGCATGACAGCTACTAAAAGAACCAACATATACTTGAAAATGTAGCTCAGTGTAGAGAGCTTGCTTGGCATGTGCCAGGTCCTGGGTTTGACCTGCAGTTCTGTAAAAGAAAAAAGAAAAAAAAAGAAAAAAAAAAGAAAGAAAAAAGAAAGAGTGTTTGTGTGCAAAGGAATGAGCGGCTAGGAATCTGAATTATTGTATCCTTCCCTCATTGCTTTCATATTCTGAAATACTTTAAATGATCATTGTATTATTTTAATGGAAAAGTGAACTTTTAGGAAAATGTGTTGGTATTCAGATACTATACTGCATTTTTATAACTGAATTCTGAAATAAACCTCAAGCATTTATTTTAAAAAGTAAATTCACTTGGACTAAAATACCACCCTAAAGAAAAATTGGTTTCCTGATTCTTTATTTTCTGATTTCAAAGTCACAATTTTGTTAAAACTGTACTTACTTAAGGTGTTGCCTCAGCATACATACAACATTATGTAAGACAGACTAGGTAATAGGCTAAACCCTTAAAAAAAACTAATGGAAAATTTGGATTTAAAAGCCATTACAGATTTGCTTCTTTATTTTGACTGAATAAGATGTTTCCTCCATTTATGTCTATCATTTATTTCTTGTTCTCTTTCTGAGCCCCAGTAAGCAAGTATTTATGCTCAGGGACAGTGTTCGTTATCTCTTATGAGGACTTTGATGTTGTATATTTTTATCTACAACAAATGTCAAAGCCTGTTGTTAATCTACAAATACAGTAATAAAGTCTGGAAAAATTTGCCTTAAACATTACTCTGTACCAAGTCTCTTTTATAATTCAGTATTTTGTTAGTTATTCTTAATACAGATGTTTAAATATTAATCTTGCAGTTGGCGATATACTATCTCTTCTCATTTTACAAGATTCTCAAGACGGAACTGAAGCCACTCAACCCAGTTGGAAAATTTTTATGTGTGAAAGTGGTTCTTATTTTCACTTTTTGGTAAGTGTTGCTTTCTCTTAAATGTTCTCAGTTTTCTAGAGGATAATAAAAGTGTTGGTTTTCTTGTACCATTAATGCAGAAGGTGGATTAAAATGTCTCTACTTAAAAATAAGTTTAACCTGTTAGCTTTTCCAGTATTTTCATAAAGAAATAATCAGATGATCACTATATCATGTATCAAAAATAACTTAAAATAAGCTAATTTTCTCAACACTAAAGGAATCATTAAACTAAATCCTGGTCCTGCTGTCATAATAGAATACTATGCAGTTTGAAAGAAAACATAATGTAGTATATTGAATGATTTGAAGAGTGTTCATCAGTAAATACCCTTTAAAATAGAAGACAAAACTATATGTGGTTTCAGTTTAGAAAAAAGGGCAGGTTAGAGGGGTTTCTCAAAACAAGACAATACACCAAATTTAACAGTATAGCCACAATACAAAAAAGAGGAAAAGAAAAAATTCATGGAATTCGACTGCCAGAAGGACTGATTAACATTTTTGATATATATGTGTCCTATGTAAAACTGCACAGAAATGATTTTACATTATAAAAACTTACAGAACTGGACAGTATATATTCAGTATATTGTGGTTATCATTCTTTTGTCAGTAAAGAGAAATGTGATTTTGTTGTTTGGAGTTTCTGTTTTTGCTTAGTATTCTGTTGTGCAGCTATAACTTGTTAACCAACCTTTTATTGACATTCAGATTTTTCGTTTTCATCTTTAAAGTAGCATGGAAGTGACCATTTTTATAGGTTTCTGAAAGCTTGTCTGTCTCATTATATGCTGTTGAAATTCACATGGGGCCAATGTCACACATAATCCCAGCTACTCGGAGGCTGAGGCAGGAGGATAGCAAGTTTGAGGCCAGCCTGAACAACTTAGTGAGACCCTATCTTAAAAAATAAAAAGATCTGGCACTGTAGTCCAGGGGCAATAGGACATAGAGGCCTGGGTTCAATCCCTAGTACCACAAAACATTTTTTAAAAAAGAAATTAACCTGAGGCATTATCCCTAGATTTGCTTGAAATCCTCGACATGACTTAGTGTGTTGGGGTTAGACCTTTTCTGAGTTTGTCTGTAGTTTCAATAGTTTACTCGCTTCAAAATTATTCTTTAAAGAAAATCTGAGTAATTAATACGTGTGTAAATAATATTTGAATATCTATCTTTATTTCATTTTAAATACCTATTATACAAGATGTTAGGCATTGTCAATGTATCAGAACAATTTAAAATGTAATTATGTATGCATACTTTCAAAATAAAGATATATAAACCAAGTACAGAGTTCTGAGACTCCTTAATCAAAATTCCTCCAGTGAAACCATATTTGAAGAGTGCGTTTGTAAAGCAAATACATGCATTTAAGGTAGGTGCACAGTTTCCTTAGGAGTAGGCTGCGAAGGTAGGGTGGTGGTGGTCTCTAGGTTGTACTGGGGTTTTAACTATTTTATATGGCATATTTTTAAAACAGCTGCTCATTTTATGCTTGGTAAAGATTTTACATTTACCTTACATATAGGCAAGGCTTCATCATCGCTCTACTGGTGAACTTCAATGTAATTTCTAAAGCACGTTTATGGGAGTGGCATTCACCAGAAGAGGTGGCCACCGGATTGCAGGTAAGCAGTGCTGTCTGTGAACTCAGCAGAACTTGAGTGTTCCTTAAGTGTGATTTACCTGTCATTTTCACTAACCCTCAGGAGACCAAACAGGAACTCTAGAGAAACTGGCCATACCTATGATGTGTAACAAGGCCAGAACGAAAACCTGGACTTTGGTCTTCCTAGTCTACTCCTCTTTCTGCTTTTTTCCTTAGTCTCTGGGTGGTTGATTGAAAATACAGTGTAGTTTGCTAAAAAACATTTGATCTAGGTAGTGCAAAATAGATCCAAATTTTGTCCTTTTATAAAGAAGTAAAAAATAATTTGGGGAAAAGATAAATGAATATACTATAAAAAGAAAAGAAGCAGCTGTTGAAACTTGAGTATCTTTTTTAAAAATTTAAGTACTTTTGAAAAGCACTTGATGAAAGTAATTTAGAAAACTAGAGCAAAGCCAAAGAGGGCTGCTATTTTTGCTGCCATCCTAGGAATTCCTCATTTGCGTGGAGATGTTCGTGGCAGCGATTGCCCACCACTACGCTTTTACCTACAAACCCTACGTGCAGGAGGGGGAAGAAAGTTCATGTTTTAGGGCGTTCCTGTCCATGTGGGACGTGTCGGATCTCAAAGACAACATCTGTGAACAGATGAGACATCTGAGTAAGTACTGGCCATTGAATTCTTTCAAAATACAGTAAGTAGGTTATTTTGTTTCTCCCACTGAGGGTATTTATGAGTTGTTGAAAAGGAAAGACAGCTGTTTCGAGTGCACCGTGGTGCAGGCTTTTCAGACCCAGCGGAGAGAAAGTAGGGAGGAGGGCGCTCGATTTAGACCGGGTGGTTCACGATGTTCCCAGTGCCTCGCTGGCTCGCCTAAGGCGGAATCCTCTGTTTTGCTTTAAGGACGGATCTTCAGGGCACGGCGCAAGCGAAAGTGTCCAGAGCGCCAGGAGGACAAGGAAAACACGCCCTCGGTGCTGCTGCCCTTGGCCAGAGGCTCTTCCTCGGAGGAAGAGGAGGAGGAGGGGTTTTCCTCCGCCTCCACCGCAGCGTACGGGGCCCGCTGCATCCCCGAGGGACCGGGCAGCCACAGCGCGGACGCGGACGGAGGGCGCCGGCCTGTGGGGCCGCGCAGCGCGGACTCGGTGGAGGACTGAGGCAGGGCACCGGGCCGGTTCCGAGCCCGGGAGCCACCGGCCCGTCCGCCTCGCCTTCGCGCGTGGAAGGCGGCGTCTCCCCGCGTCCCCGGCGTGGTCGGGAGGAGGAGGACCCTTGCTTGGGTCTGTGGAGAAGCTCCCGGCGCGCAGCCACTCCACGCGGCTCAGTGACAGGCGACAGGCGACAGACGATAGACGGCAGGCGACAGACGATAGACGGCAGGCGACAGGCGACAGGCGGCAGACAGACGGCAGAGGACAGACGACGGGCGACAGACAGACGGCAGACAAACAGACGGCAGACAAACAGATGGCAGAGGACAGACTACAGGGCAGGCGACAGACAACAGGCGGCAAGCGACAGGCGACAGACGGCAGGCGACAGACGGCAGACGGCAAACAGACGGCAGACAAACAGACGGCAGACAGACAGACGGCAGACACAGCAGACGTCTGACGACCGCGAGCGCCACGCCGGCCACCAGGGGGCGCTGCAGAGCCGCCTCTGCTCACCCGGAGCGACCCCCGCTGCCCTGCTGACCCCGCAGGTCCTGCCGCCCACGTCTGCGGTCGGTATTTTGCTCGGCATCTGTTTTCATCTAATTCAAGTTTTACCGGCTGTCATCTGCAACTATCAGCCAGCTACTCTAGAACTCAGCCCTCTGAGTGCTGGAAGCAGGTTGCTTTAGTTGTAGAAATGAACTCAGAGCTTCCCTTGAGGAATTATCATTTCAATTATTAAAATAATGTCTTTTGGGAAAGTTTTGTTTTGTTTTTGAACTGATAGCATGGTAGCTTGAGCATTTTCCTTACGTGAGATCATTTAATGATTATGATCTGTAAATACTGCTTTCCAGGGTGATAGTTTAGAGCTGTTTCGTAAAACATTTTATCATGTGTTTCCTACTTACGGAATGAAGATTTTAAAAAGATTCCCTGTCACTGTAGAGCCGAAACACTCAGCGGATAGAGGAAAGTATAGGGTTGACAGAAATCTGTTTCATTTCTAGTTATGCCAGGTAGCCTTCAGAAGATCGCACTAACTGGGTCTTACAGGGTGATCATAATATTAGTGGTACCTCCCTCACGGACTTAAGAAGATTATGGGACAAAATCCTTCTAAGTTTTCCTACATACCGAGTTCTTGCCGTGTATTAGCTATGAAAAATGTATAACTATGAAAAATGTATAAATATTCCTGTGCAAACAAAACAAAACAGAACAAAACAAACAAAAAACAAACAAAAAAGCTTAAATAGAAAAGGATCTGAATTTTCAGAGTAAATGTGCTCTAATGAAATTAGTATGACATGTCATTTTTAAGGTATGTTTCTAACTTGGTTATAAGCCAGTTCTATTCTCAAAATTGTTGAAATGAAGAGTACTTAAACTTTTCTTTTACTTATACCATTATGAATGACCTCTCTGAAATTTGACACGTCTGTCAAATGTTAAGTTCCCTTCTGAATTGATAACCATATATATATTCTTTGCATTTGACATACATATTATCAGTGATGGCGTTTTCTGATTGTAAGATAACTATACTCTTTTTAAAATTTAAATTGTAGCCGGGCGTGGTGGCTCATGACTTTAATCCCAGCACTCGGGAGGCTGAGGTAGGAGGAGCGTTGTGAGTTCGAGGATGGCTTGGGCCACAACACTAGCGCAACACCGGCCTGAGCTACAGAGTGTGACTCTGCCTCCAAAAACTAAGGCTGGGAATTTGGCTCAGTGGCTTAAATGCCTGTCTGGCAGGTGTGAGGCTGTGAGTTTGATCCCTGGTGGCACAAAACAAAACAAAAGAAAACAAAAACATTGTAACATTAATTAAAATCACAGTGCTTTCTTAACTTCAGAAATAAATACTTAAATTTTCCTGTGTATGTTGAGAGGTCTAAAACTGGCACACCGTTTTTGTTTTTCATTCATTTATGGTTGTGTTGAGCGCTTGTAGGACCTGCGAAAGATTTCAGATTTGGTCCTCGTAAGGCTTGGGTTCCAAGTCTACACTACATAGCTGGAGGAGTGACTTCAAGGGCTGGCTGCCAGCACTTAGAGCTGCTTGTCTGACAGGATAAGGAGCAAAGAGTAAGTGATGTGTTTCATCGAATTTTTGCATTAAAGAAATTTGAATTCAGGCTTGGGGTTGCAGGTAGCTAGATGAAGAATAAAAGGGAAAAGGTCTTCAAAATACTTGTAAATTACAAATGTGATACTGGCTTGGTGGCTAAGAATCTTCCTGAGAGGAGACATTAGAGACTGAAGAAAGCTAGGAGGATAGTTTTTTCCCTTTCAGGGGATGCTTGAATAAAGTTATAAGCTATGTCCGCTTACGAAGTATTATCTTGTTTTAAAAGACGTTTTGTATGTGTAAGGTGATTGGAAATTTAAGAAGCCAGATTTTTGTGATTTGTGTAGAGTGGTAATAGTAGTTGGTGGGCTGTTATGATACTATCAAAATAAGTTAATGTGTTGATTAATTGACAATATCCTTTTGAGCAGAAGACATGGAAAGAATGACACTGTAAAGAGCATAGCGCCTAGATATGGAAGTTTATGCATACAGCATTAAGTGATTGTGTACTTATTTCTTTTCATTTATCTATTACAAAGTTTAGATTTCTTTTCTTCCTTTACAGATACTTTGAATATTTTAAATCACCAACTTCTTCTAGTTCCAGATGAATTTTAGGAATGTTTTCTCTAGTTCTGTGAGGTATGCTAATAGTATTTTGATCAGAATTGCGTTAAATCTGTGTAACAATTTTGGGAGTATGGCCGTGTTTACTATGCTGGTTCTTCCTTCCCATGAGCAAGGGATATCTTTCCATTTCCTGATATACTCTTTGAGGCAAGTTAATTTTTTAAAGGAAAGGAAATGAGAGTGTAGCCATTTACCAGCCCAATTATTTAAATACAGGATGACCAAATATTGCA
Source organism: Dasyprocta punctata (assembly GCA_004363535.1). Taxonomy (NCBI): domain Eukaryota; kingdom Metazoa; phylum Chordata; class Mammalia; order Rodentia; family Dasyproctidae; genus Dasyprocta; species Dasyprocta punctata. The sequence continues at coordinate 5,923 of RJWM01018391.1, read as the reverse complement.
TTTTTTTGTTAATTTTTTGTAAGATGATATAACGGGAATCAAAAATGACAAGTATGCGTGTTTCTCATGCAAACAAGTATTGACTGGTTAAAGTGTCACCCGCCTGAGCCATGGTTGGCATTGTCAGTCCATAAACAAATGCGCTCCCTGAGTGATACTTGGGGCAAACTGTTCTGTGTTAAAATTAAAATTTTCTTCAAAGGAAACCATTCTAAAATTGTAACTGTTGTCAAATCATTTACCTGCATCTTCCTTTTTTTTTTTTTTTTTGTTTTTTTTGTTTGAGACAAGGTCTCACTATGCAGTTCAGGTTGGCTTTGAGCTCACTTTGTAGCTGAGGATGGTTTTGTAACAATACTCCTGCCTCAGCCTCCTGAGTACTGGGATTACAGACGGGAGCCACCATGCCCGGTTTAGTTTACCTGCATCTATGATTTACTACATCAGAAGTATTAGGATTACCTCCTGAAGTATGATCAAAGCATTTGAGTATGCACTTCTTTTTATAATAAATAATGAAGACTCTAAAGATTTTACAGGACAAAGATTATAGAATGCAGTTGAGGTTATCTGCACAGAAGATTCTGACTTGTATTACAGCTTTTGTATCTAATTATAATTATGGTAAAACTGAATTTAAATCAGATTACATTAGATATGTGTTTCTTATATCTGAATATTATAGATTGGATGGCACAAGTCACCATTTCATCAGCTGCAAATACCAGTGGACGAACAAAGGAAAAGCTACACAGAGAGTTCGGGGTAAGGGTTGACTTTCTTTTCTGTCTTCCTTTTTATTTTGGTGATGCTGGTGATTGAACTCAGGGCTTCATGTGTGCTAGGTGAGCACTCTGCTGCTGAGCTACATCGCCGGCCTGGAATAAATACATTCTTTAAGGTAACTTTAAAAAAAGTTTTGAAGTAGGCTTTTGTTAAAATATTTTCTACTATTAGAGTTAAATAATTTCCTTAGAAAAATATTCATGTCCACAACTTAAAAATCAGTTTATTGGTCTCATTTTTTAGTATTATACAACTTTTAACATGATGACTTTCTTGGTTTTGCAAATGAACAGATTTCTATAGAGAAAAATTATCTTTGTATGTGATCTTCTAAAACATACCTATGTTTACAAATTGAAATCAAAGTAGCTTGTAGATGGAAAATACAAGTTTATTATATACATTTATATTTATAACTCAGGAAGTCCAAAGGAGATGTAATACCTTAATTACATTGATTGAAAGAGAAAACATAGAACTAAAAGCACAAGGGAAGCCAGAGAAAAGGAAACAAGGACCCACGCCTTTAGTAAATGTTCATGGACATATGCAGATGTACAGATTATTAAATTTAATTTTTTCTTTTAAAGAACACTATTGGGCCATTGATGTGCAAGGGTGTTTGTTTTATTTTTGTAAATAATACAGTTGAGTTACCTAAAGTAAAAATTTAACTTGATTGCATTAGGAAAATATGTGTTGTAATAAAGGTTCTTAAAAATCTGGGGAGGTATGTGTCATAAATGCTAAGACTGCACACTGTTTTTGCAAATGTCATAATTTTAGAATAATATAAGGACTGTTCGGAAGATGGTGGATTTGAAAACTTCACTGTTAGCTTCTAAGTTTTGACTTATTGTTCTGGGGATGTCTGAGCAATATGAAGGCAAGCATTTTAAGCAGAAAAAAGTTGTCTTTTGTTGCTATGATACTATAGTGTGTTTGTGGGTATAGTTCGTGTTTATATTAGTCTTGTCATGAAAAATAATCTGTTTGTTTGTAGACATGGAAGCATAAAATGAATGGAGCACCTGACGGCTGAGGAAGGAAATGAAGCTGAAACTATGAATGCATATTTGTTTCATAATCAAAATCTATCGTGTCCATTAAATGTATTGTATAATGCTCAATTGTGTGACATAGAAAAGGATCAGGTTCATCTGTTTATTGTGATATATTCTGTAGTTTCATATTTTTAAATGTAGCAGCTCTGCTGAATTTTTTTATCATTAAAAAGTGAAGTAATAAAATAGGCTTTACTAATGAATGTTTCATTTGATTTATTTTTATTATAGTTCCATTTGTAAAGATTGTGACTTTTATCAGCTACCATTTATGTACTTCTAAGTCTTAAAACTATCAAACAAAGAAAAAATTGCAAATAACATTTGTCCCTTCAGTCTTCATTAGATATGTAATTGTTTTAGTTCACATTGCCTTAGCAGAAATTTGGGTATTTTCTTTGCATGCTCTTGAGTCTCATCTAGAAAGATTATGTAAACTCCATTCTCCTTAATTATTATAGAATAGGGAAAAAGGCAAGACTGATTGTAGTTAATTTCTTCATACATTTCTGATATGCTTTCTGTTTCTCTGATCGGTTCTGAAATGAATGTGCCCTAGCCTTTTGCTTGTGTATCTAAAGACATTTAGTACTCTCTGTTTCATTAATTCCATTTTGTAAAAGGAATTTACTAAAGTGTGTGATAAATATTTTGCCAAATGATCTTTGGAAGCAGCCACAAGTTAGAATGATAATGTCAGCACTAAAGTGATTTTTTTTTCTTATAGGAAGACCCAGCCAAAATAAGTTGTGAATTTGTCATACTGTTAAAATTGGTAACAAGTTGTATTCATTCCCAGCTTAGAGTATTTCTCAGTAAATGAAAATTTTATTAATATATTTTAAAATCATTTCTAAATGTTAGCAGCAAGACTGAATATAATCCCAGTTTTTATCTTGTATGGAACAGACTTAATAAACTGGAGTCACTGGAGCAGGAATGTCCAAATTCTAGTGTTAGGAGTTTACCTGTACCAAAGGCCTTTTTGTACTGCACATGATTTGTATAAGTTTTGCATCTGTGAGTTGGGTACATAAACAGTTCTTCATTTTATTAAGGAAATGTAATAAATGTAGAATCATGAATAAATCTTTTAACGCTTCAAGTGGTCTTTTCTGTTCATTAAAACTTTTTTTTTATTTAATTTTTCCCCTTTTCCTTTGGGTGTTACCTGTAAGAGATCTTGCTCTCAAATTTCTGTGTTTTAATCTGTTCACTTGTAAGTGAAAATTCTGAGTTTATGGTATTATTTAATATTGCAATTTTCTGGAATGTGGCATTATGGCTTATACCTAGATGCTCCCCCAAAGCCTCATGTCCCTCCAAAACCTCTAGGTGGGGCTTTTGGGAGGTAGATGGGTCATAGGATAATTGAATTAGTCCACATGGATTCGTTTAACATGATTCTCGGTGTGGATAATGAGTGGGAAGACTCACCTCAGGTGTCGGTGACACCAACCGCTAGGCTTGTAGCCTGAATGGAATAAAAAGGGAGAGAAAGGCTTGCTGCTGGTTGTCTCTTGTCTGCCCTGCCACGGTCTGTTTCTCCTCTGCCATGCCCCTGCCTTGGAGCCAGCCCACCGTGGACTGAAACCTCTACAAATTACGAGCTGAAATAAACTTCTCCTTCTTTAACTTGTGGTATTGCCCATTTTGACCCAGTGATGAGAAAGTAATCAAGACAGGGCATTGCTGCTGTTAATGTAAAAAACAAGCAAAGCACAGTCTTATGGTAAGTTGTAGATTAAATTGAATTTATTACAGGCTCTCACCCAAAACTGACTTCTGTAGAATACTAAATTTTTAAATAATAGATCTGTGACTTCATTTTGGAATAAATAATTGAACAAATGTAAAAATCAGCAAACCATGGGGGGCCCAGGAAGAGAGACGAGCCTGTTTGCCCTTCTGATGAGTTGGCAGAAGTGATGCTGGGGCTGGGAGGTATACAACAAGAAGTGAATTTGCCCTTCCTGTGAGACACAAACCATGTGGGGGCCCAGGAAGAGAGACAAGCTAGTTTGCCCTTCCCATGAGCTGCACAAACCATGCAGGGCCCAGGAAGGGAGGTAAGCCAGTTTGCCCTTCCTTTGAGTGAATCAGTGCATGGACTGAGAATCAAGAACACCAACTCCCCTTCCCCAACCCCCATAAGCAACTGGTTGATTCAGAGGACAAACTGAGTTGATAGCAAATGAGGTACAAAAACAACTAAATGCTTCCATTGTTTGATTGATGTTGCAGGTCTGAGGCCGGTAGTCTGAGCATCATTAAGGAGGATGACAGTATGCAGTATAGCAAATATGCAGGATTTCCTTCTGTCTTGTTTTTGAAATCCAATATTTTTTTTTTCTGATTTATTATTTTGTTCTATTCAGTGTTCTGTTTTGATTGGTTTTAGTCTGTTTTATTTTAATTGATTTTACTATGTCTGATGGTATGGGCAGCTATTGTGAAAATAACAAGATACATTATGGTATCCATTGTTGATTTCCTATTATCTTGTTTTGAAGTTTTGTACCACTTTCACTGCTTTGTTTTGATTGGTTTTATTCTGTTTTATTTTGCTAGGTTTTAGTCTGAAAAAAATGTAAAAATCAAAGAACTTTGTGGAAGTCATTTAAAGTGATATGTTTCAGAAGTGGGATTGGGAGGAGGTACACTGGAAATACATCAATCAAGTACACTGCTGGCTGTTGAGTTTGAAGATTTCTACAAATATAAATGTATAAAGATAAAATTACTTGAGAAAGACATGTAATATAATATTGAACTTGGCTTTGCAGGTTAGCTAATGCTGGACATATTTGTGTTTCAGGGGTCAATTTGACATTGTATTGCATGTTCATCTAGAATAAAGTGAAGCTCATTTGTATTTACTAATTAAGAGAAGGGAGGGGATAAATCTGGTATAAAATCTGTTAAAAATATTTCAGAAAGTTTCTATGTAAAGCAAATATTTTACTTCTTGGCTTGTATAAGTAATATATTAGTATATATAAAAACTATAAATATGTAGATATGTGCATATATATTTAGGTATCTCCATAGACATTGGGAAAATTGGCATGATCTGCTTACCTTAATCACTTTCCTTGTCACTGGGGCCCAGAAGTTAAGAGAAGTTTTTTTTGGCTCATGTTTTAGTCCATGCTTGACTGGCTCCAAAGAGGAAACAGCATGGCAGGGGGCATGGCAGAGGAGAAGCTGCTCCACTCATGGGGGCCAGGAAGCAGAGAATGAAGGGAGGAGCCAGGCAGGGAGATGCACCATTCCAGCGCCCCTAGTGACCTGCCTCTTCCAATCAGACCCTGCCTCCTAATAACAAGTCAGCTATGCCACCCCACAATCCAGTCACCTTTCAATAGGCTTTGGGGGACATCAGGATATAAACTATAACAGTGCTTGTTAGAAGTACTATAAAGAAGGATAAAAGAGGCATTTGTAGGTAAATGCATACCTTGAGATCACGATGTTAAGTGAAATAAATTGGACACACAGTTTAAATATCACATGGTTTCTCTTCTTGGAAAAACTCAATATATAAAGAGTAGAATAAAAGATAATAGAAGTGGGGAGACGTTTTCAAATGGGTAAGTGAACAAGAGATGAGTCAATGAACAAGCAGGAGACACCACAAATGACATTAAAAACATGTTCACAGACATTGTGACAGAAAACTTTTCTGGTAGAGGAAAAGAATTTGGCATTCAAATAAGTGAGGCATATAGAATTCCAATTAAAAAAATTCCAATTACCAATAATAAAAAATCTACATCCAGGCATATCATAGCCAAGATTCCAGAAATTCAACACAAGGATAGAATCTTAAAAGTTGTTAGGGAAAAGAAACAAATCACCTATAAAGGAAAGTCCATCAGAATCACAGCTGACTTCTCAGCACAAACTCTCAAGTCAAGGAGAGCTTGGAGTGAAGTACTCCAAGTTCTAAAGGAAAACAGCTTTCAACCCAGATTGATGTATCCTGCAAAACTATCTTTCAAAATTGATGGAGAAATAAGATACTTCCATGACAAAGAACATCTGAGGAAATTTATGACCACCAAACCAGC
>RJWM01018390.1:27793-41342 GCA_004363535.1 Dasyprocta punctata | reverse complement strand
AGAAACTCGGTGAAATTAGGGTTGCCCAATCCAACCTCACTAACATGAAAATGCAGCTGCCTCTGTCTTTCTGCACAGACCTTCACCAGTGTTTGATCCAAGACCTTTTCTTTCAGGCATCGCAAGCCGGCTGCTTGGGCCCTCGTTTGAGCCCTACCTGCTGCCCGAACTGACCAGATATGACTGTGAGGTGAACGTTCCTGTGCCAGGGAGCTCCAATCTCCTGCAAGGAGGGGACCTCCTCAGAGCCCTGGATCAGGCCACCTGAGCGAGGGCTTTGTGCCGGGCACACCCCTGCCGACGCAGTCCTGCCAGCTTCACTCTCTAGATCTGTTTTTGCAACTAGGTATTTCTAACACCAGCATACTTTTTACAAGATGTACTTACCTGGCCAATTTGCCCAGGTCACCAAGCAGTGGCCTTTTTCTGAGATGCTCACTTAATCATCCTTATTTTTAAAATACACGGTTGTTTGACCTGCTACATTTTGCTGTCAGTGAAAATGTTCTTAAATTTTATAAGAGCCTCCCTCCCCACCTTCAGTGACTTCTAATTTATATTACCCAGAGTTTTCTGTCTCACACATCCACACCATCCATACTAACAAGTCTGGGGTATGTTTGCTCTCCGGTAGGGAAAGCTTTGGCTTTGTTTAATTAAGATTTTTTGTTATTGTTGTTGCCAAAGAAAAACTAAAGGATTTTGCTTTCTAAATGTGGTTTGTGGCTTTTCTCTTTCAAAGATTTTCTCGTTTGCTTTTTAAAAACTTATCACCATATTGTAAATTTCACTCTTTGTTGTTATTGTTAAAGCTGACTCTGCTCTAATTTTGATATGACTTATGGGGAAAAAGGCAATGTGAAAGGTGAACTCCAATGTGTATGGTTACCTGTGAAAGTTGCGCAGTATGGCTTTTCCTGAACTGTTTGGTGCCCCCCAATCGGGTGGATTTTTTATTATTATTATTCAAAAGCATAACTGAGTTTTTTTAAAGGAAAATTTATATCTGGGTTAAGTGTTTATCATATATATGGGTACTTTGTAATATCTAAAAACTTAGACGTGGAAATGGAATCCTGCTCACAAAATCACTTTAATTCTGAAGCTGTTAATTTTCTTCCCCTCAGTGTTGCCAACACTGCAGAATTGTACAGTACTCCCACAGGCCTGTACTAATACTGCTCACACGCACTGTCCGCTGGCTTTTTGCTTTTGGGATCTGCCATAGGTGTGACAAACAGCCCACGTGGAAGCATTGCCAGCTCTCTTCTCCTCCTGTTCTCAGTGTGTTCTGTCTGGATGTATGTAGTATTACTGCTGCCAAGAGGGTCTGCTGGCATGTCAGGGGTGGGGGTGGGGAGAAATGCTAAGGGAGAGGAACTGCTTTAACTTCTCTGAAAGTTGTGTTGCTAGCCCTTCAAGTGCACTGAGCTTTGTGACTGTACTGGTCTCTCATGCGGCACATTTGGATATTTCCAGAACTACCATGAAATGGTTTTGATGGGAATTCAGGAAAGCGAGGGAGGCTTCAGAAACGACCTGGTCCGTGTCCGCCTAACTCACGACCTTGGAGCCACACAGAGGGAGGGTGCCAAATGGAGGGCTGCGGGTACTGACCACTCGCGAGTCCCTCCATCAGCCGTAGGAGGCCGCGGTGCAGCGCCCCCTGCTGGCAGGCAGCAGGCAGCCCTCCAGGGAAGGGCCCTAACCTCAGGTTCTCTCTGAGATGTCTGTCACATGAAGTGACATGTATAGGTAGGAAGCACTGAAAATAGTGTTCCCAGAGCACTTTGTAACTCACTGGGTAAGAGGGACGACACCTTTTGGTTTTTAAATACCAATCAACATGGAACTTATCTGTTGTGGGTACAATAAGAAGTTTCTAGACACACACAAATCGTATCAGGCCAAGAATTTGGTAAGCCCAGAGGGACTTACTGTCAAAACCAAAACTTAACTTTCAAAAGAAATCTAAATTATATGAGAAAAATTATATAACCGCTGTGTTGCCTAAAGTTTGCTTTAGCAGCACAGCGGGGCCCACCATGCAGGGGCAGAACTTGAAGGGTTACTGACACCTAAACGCTGGTATTTGATTTCCTGTGTGTGTTGCCTCAGGGGCATTTTACCCTTGCAGTTTGACTAAAACACTCTAAAAATTATTCCAAGCTTCGTATTAACCTTACCTGTCAACATAACAACTTCATGAACATTATTATATTGTTGAATTCCTACTGACATTGTAACTGTATGGGAGCTTAACTTTATAAGGAAATGTATTTTGACACTGATATCTTATTAAAGTATTCAGATCCTATCATTGCTGATGGCTCTTATTTCCTGCCACGGGCTGCACCAATAGAAAGTGAAGTATGTCTTAGATAGCTTACAGGGCATGAACACTAGCACTGACCTTGGTGAGATGGCTGGGCCAGCTGACAGGAACCCTGGTGAAGGAAGAAGAGAGTATGATTAATACTGGGCAACTACATTTCTGCAGGTATTTGGCGCCACTCAAGTACTCAAGCACCAGACACAGGACCCACAGAAACCCTCATTTTTGTTGTTTCAAGCAATCAAGTAATAAGTGTATTAAATACACCTCACTTAATATTTTATTTTTCAAAATGCATGGGGCTTAGGAGTAGGTATGGTCCTGTATGGCCAGGGGTAGAGAGGTTGGGTCCCTGCACAGAATTTAAAACTCTTGAGCCCTTGGGGTTCCTCTCAACTCTAGACATGTTCTCTAGGCAGGTAGACCCCAGTGGGGTGAGACACCTCTACGTTGCTCTAGCTGGCAGCCTCCCAGAGAAATCTGTATGGGAAGGAAACTCAGACCCAAGGCTGGATAGAAAAGGCCCCCTCTGACTCATGCAGGACCAACTGATCCTATCGCTGCATGATAGGATCTAATGCACAGTTGAACTCTTGATTTTTCTGGAGATACCATGCAGACTCATTTCCTTTACAGTATTCAAGATTCAACTAGCTACAGCTTTCCTCTCTTGGATCCCTGTCCATCCTCTGCTTTTTGTGAAAAAGAACTTTCACTGGGAAGCCTGTATGAAGAGTGGTCAGGTTCATCTGGCCCCTCTTCTCCTGAGACAGCACTCCCTGGATGTGTTGTTTTAGGCTGACTTGGTGACTCGGTGCTATGAGGGGCTCGGAAACACCATCACTTAACTTTTCAACTTTTCATTTCAGAGATGAGACAGACCCAGGGAAACACAGTGGCTTGCGGGTAGTCACACAGTGATTAAGTGGTAGGGCTGATGCCAGCATCATGGGGACAGAGGTGAACTCATGGACAGGAAAGGAGCCACCACGCCCTCCCCCTAGGCCACTTCTCAGTCTCCTACAGTAGTCAGACCTGCTAGCCAGGGAGCCCCTCCCATCCTGCCTCCAGGCTGCAGGCCTGGCCTGGTTACTTCCCTCAGGACACTTTCAGTTCTTCTAAAATGGTCACAGTCCAACTGTCACTCCTATCTGTTAAAAAAAAATTCCTGTGAACACTGTGACCCCTGTGGGAATTGCTTGGCCTCTCAGTGACCTTGGTAAAGTCTTAATTCCTTCATTTGTAGACTGACTCTCCCCACTTCCACCCAAGACCTAGGAGAAAGGTGTTTTGAAATGTGTCCCCAATCCACCTAACACACATACCCACTCGCGGTGCTCTAAAATGGGACTTCTCCAGTGGCGTCCTGGTCCTTCTCTCCAAAAACTTACCAACTAGTAGGACACAAAACAGGAGCCATCTTGAATGACAGAGACCCTGTGCGAGATGGTGTGGACAAGATAAGCCTGGGGCCCAGCTTTCCTGCAGTCTCCACAATAGACCTTAGGCTACATTGTCCCCAAATATGCACTTGGGCCAACAGCCCCATGGTAGGTTCAAAATGCACCAACCACTTACAGATATGAATGAGTCCCTGGTGTTTTGGGGTGGAGTCCAGCTCCTAGGAGGGTTTAGATGTAGCTAAGGAGTCAGCCTGGGTCTCAGGAGCTAGTGCAGAAAAGAACTAGAGGCAGGGAAAGAAAGAGGTCAGTCCAAGAGAGATGTACCAAAGGGACAAAGGCACAAAGTCACTATTGCTGCAAATGCAACTGGCCCTGGAGAGCAGGCAAGACAGGACTGGCACAGCGGGAAAGACTAGAAAGACAGCTTAATGCCTACAGTACGAGCCTCAGGTCAGAAAGTCATGGGTTCAAATCCCAGCTCTGTTTTGAAAGCCCATGCCAGCTGTTCTATCTTGTGGGCAAGAAAATAGTTCCTACCTTAAGGCTAAGGCTGCAGCTGCAAACTGGGAACCCACAGTAGGTTAGTAGAATGGAAATCCATGAGATGTGAATAAATGTACCGATAAGTGCAGGGGACAAAGAATAGAAGTACTGGGATAGAGAGATGCTCCAGTGTACAGGCAGAAGCCCAGGAGGGTGCTATCCCAAAGGCCAAGAGGACAGTACTTCTGGAAGATGGGAGGAACTAGCTGGCCACACACTAAACAAAAAGGAAAGATAAGGAGAAAACATTGACTCAGGTTTGCTAACCTGAAGTCATCCTTGACCTTCACAGAAGCAGTTTGGGTGGGGAGTTTAGGTGTGTAGGCTGATTCTGGATTGAGAAATAAGCTGGTTGGTGAGGGGACACAGATACACAACAATTCTTTCAGGAAGTTTCCCTGTCAAAGGTGGCAGAAAAATGGTAAGAAGCTGGTGGAAGACATGGGTCGGGGGAAATTTGTGAGCTTCTGTTTTTAATATTTAACAAACTTTCACTTTAGAATAGTGCTAGCTTATGAGAATATTATAAAGCTCCCCCATCATTAACATTACTGTGGTACGCATGTCACAATTAATGATCCAGTAATTGTATGTTATCTAAATTCTGTACTAAAATATCTTTAGTTTTTACCTAATTTCTCCTTTCCCTCTTCCTTTTTCCTTTCCCAAGATCCTACCCAGGAGACCACATTACTTTTCATCATCCTGTCTGCCTCAGCTTCTCTTAGGCTTTTTGGTATTTTTGATGACACTGATGGTTTTGAAACAAACTGGTCAGGTATTTTGTAGAACATCCTTCCATTTGGATTTGCCTGTTGTTTTTCTGGTTTGAGGTTCTGGGCTCTGGGGAGGAAGACCTCAGAGGTAATGTACTCTTACTGCCTCCTGTGAAGGGTGCATGCTATCAATAGGACTTACACTGTCGACGCTGACCTGATAACTTAGTTGAGATAGTGTTATAGTGTGATCAGATGGCCCCCACCTAAGCTTCATGTAATCATGGATGGGTCTGAGTCTGGTGTTTGTGATTGATTTGTTGTCTAGTGCTGGGATTGGTGATATGAGTGTTGTACCCACCCAGGGTTGGAGCCAACATACAGTGTAAGGGAGGTAAGAAGGCATATTTTCCCTCTCTTGTCAGTTTGTATGAGGCTGTTTTGCAGCTACCATAAATGGCTGCCCCACCATGCCACACTACCTTGGAGTCAACTGAGTATGGACTGAAACCCCCTGAGAACTGTAAGAAATAAACCTTGCCTTCCCTAATTTTGGGCATCAGGTATTCTATCTCAGCAACAAGAAAAAAGTAACCAAGACAGAATTTGGTACCAGTGGAATGGGGTCATTGCTGTAACTAAACCTGACCATGTGGTTCAAGAGCCTTTGGAAATGGCTTGTGGGAAGAATCTGGAAAGGTTCGGAGATGTTGCCTGAAAGAGTGGTGCTGGAACAGCTTTGGCTTTTCTGTAGGGAGATTCTGGTCAGAGCTCAGAAGACCAGAAGTTTGATAGAAAGCCTTCCAGTAAAGATCAGGCTTGGGAGATTTCTGCTGGGAAGAAGGACTCATTAGTTGTTGGATCCCACACAACCAATGTGTGTTACAGCTTGGCAGAAAGTTTGTCTGCATTTTGCTTGTGCCCAGAGACTTTGCATGAGACTGAGATTAAGGGTGATGGACTGCCTAATCTGGCAAAGGAGATTTCAAGGCAGTCTAATGCTGAGGTGGTGGCATGGCTATTTTGGGGGGCTTTTGGCCAGATTTATGTTGTGAATCAAGAGCAAAGAGCCCAGCATGATGATTTAAAATGTGAGTTTGGCCAGGAAGCCATGGACTGTAAAGATAGAGCTGAGACCTCAATTGCTGAGAAGGAGCAAAGAAATAAAAAAGATGGCCTGGGGCCATCCCGGGTAGCAGCAGGTGTTCACCTTTTGCAGCCTCAAAATGGAAAAAGTAAAAAAACTTTGCTTGGAGGAAAAAGCCATGGAGTGCCATGTTCCAGAGTGGCAATGAAGGCCACAGGAGATTCCAAAATGGTGGTGGCTGCACCAGGTTCCAGAATGGCAGTGGTATGGAGAAGCTTTTCCTCACAATCAGGTTCAGAGAGCTCAGTGATCCAGGCACTTGACCCATACAGCCAAGAGAGAGGAAAGCCTGGCTACTGCTCCAGCTGGCAGCGGACCTTGGCAACTTTCACCCCCACTTCAGAGGGCCTGGGAGGCCAGAAAGTGTGCCCCTGAGAGGGCAATATGTAAAGATGTAAGGGTGAAGCCAAGAGTACAGTGGAGAATCCGGAAGTTTGGAAAAGCTAGGAATGTGGATTATCAAAGAAAAGCTGCAAGAATTGAGCAGAATGGGTTTAAGAGAGAAGCTATGGGAGGTAAAACCCCTGAAAGTGCCATGGGGGTGGAGTCGCTCAAACCCTTTGGAGCTCACAATTTGCCACAGATTGTTTCAGATGCTGGACCTGCAACTATAGGACTTAATGTTTGCCCTGCTGGATTTTGGACTTGCTTTGGTTCCAATGCTTTTCCAATGCTTTTGGTTCCAATAAGTTTCCCATTTGTAACTTTTGGAAAGGTAATGTTTATCTTGTGCCTTTACATATTGGAAGTATTTAACCTCGTTTTCATTTGTACAGGGGGTTACAGTTAAAGAGTTTGCCTTAGATCTTGGAGGAGATTTGGGACTTGGACTTTCCAGCAATGCTGAAACTGTTAGGACTGTGGCAACTCTTGGAAATGGACTAAATGTCTTTTGTATAAAGGATGTATATGAGTCTTTGGGGGACCAGGGGTGAAACATTATAGTGTGATCAGATGGCCCCCACTTAAACCTCATGTAATCATGGATGGGTCTGAGTCTGGCGTTTGTGATTGGTTTGTTGTCTAGCTCTGGGATTGGTGATATGAGTGTGGCACCTGCCCAGGGGTGGAGCCAACATACAGCGTAAGGGAGGTAAGAAGGCATGTTTTCCCTCTCTTGCTGGTTCATGTGAGGCTGTTTTGCAGCTGCCATGAATAGCTGCCCCACCATGCCATGCTGCCTTGGAGCCAACTGAGTATGGACTGAAAGCCCCAAGAACTGTAAGAAATAAACCTTTTGTTCCCTAATTTTGGGTGTCAGGTATTTTGTCTCAGAAATAAGAGAAAAGTAACCAAGACAGATGGTATTTGTCAAGAGAACTCACTACTACTTTTTAAGATTAGATATATTAGAACATGTTTACAATGGCAGAGGGAGAGATTGATAAGTGCAAGAAAGAGACCTTTACAGGAGTAAATTTGTTGAAAAGGTGAGATGAGCACAGATAAAATTCAGTGTTTCATACTGGACTGGCTTTTGAGTGGCATGGTCAGAACACCTTTCTAAGACAGGGACACAGAGAACAGACACAAGATAGGGTCACTCATCTTTTGATGAGGAAACTCCAGGTGCTTCTATCCCTCAGTGACGTATGAAGCAAAACCATTAGCTGAGAGAAATGGGGGCTTGTCAGAGGGTTGCAGAGAAACAAGTATGAAATAGTTGTTTTAGAAGGTCAGGTTGATGGTCGGTATTTGATGCTCAAGTAAAATTTGTGGCCATGAGTGGATCCTTCGTCACAGTTGGCATTTGTCTCCAACCACACTTTTCTACTCTGAGCATGAACCATTTGACAGACTGTGAAAACTAAGTTGCATGAGAAGAGAATGAAGAGATTGATGATCAATTAAAGAATGATAGGCTCAGTGAATGGGGGTTTCAGTAAGGTAAAAGAATGATCTGAATGATGTTAGAAAAAGGTAACCATGAGGATAGAAAGCAGTGTCAAGAAGAGGACACTGAGATTTCACATAATTTAACCACAGGACCCAGTAATACCACCTTTAGGTATTTTTCCTAAGGAAGTGAAATTTTTAAGTTTATATGAAATTTGCACACAAATGTCTATAGCCTCATTTTTCATAATCACCAAGAATTGAAAGCAACCCAAATGTTCAACAAGACTACAGATAAAAACTCAGCAATAAAAGTTAATACACTTGATTCCAGCAACATGGATGAATTCCAAAGGTATTACATTGAAAAAAACCAGTAACAAGAGAGTATATTCTATTTAGTTCCATTTATAGGACAGGTTGTAAAGGGCAAAAATATAAGAACAGAACAGAGCATTGCTTTCTGGGGTGTGGGAGTATATACATGTTTGAATACAGAGGAGCAACATGAAAAAGTTCTTTGGGATGTTGGAATTTTTCTGTGTGCTGCATATGGTGGTGGTATGCATGTACTGTAAAAATCATAGCATCACTGTACATCAGAAAAAAATCGCTTTACTATATGTGAGCTTGAAATGCTAAAGAACTGAAAGCAAATGTTGAGGTTTCAGAGGTGGCTGAAATGAAACAGAAGAGGAGGTGTGAGGAAGTGGGGGCCAGGATGCTGTCTGTAGGTGACCCGGTGGGGGTTGGAGCCAGTGAGAGCAGAGATGGAGGGAACTGGATCACAGGAGGATGGTAACTAAGCCACTTGACAGCTCTGAGGAGAAACCAGAGTTTAACAACATGAGGGAAAAGAGGCAAAGTACTTGGGAAGCAGTCACAGGAAGCAAGGAGGACCCTCCACTTCCAAGCCCTGCCTGTGGGAGGGATAAACCAGGGTCCTGGGGACAGAGCCAGCTGCACTGCATTACAGAAGAGGCAAAGGCACACTCAGCAAGAGGCTGCAGGTGTGCAATGGTCTAGTGATGTCACCTGGCTGATGAGTGCAGTGCCAGCGAGGATCTGGAGAACAGGGAGGGGTGGGAGGTGGCTAGGAGAGCAGAGGTATAAGGCTGTGCGGGGACGAGGGCCCAGGTAGTAATTGATGGCCCAGAAGGTTTTTCCATGCTGGTGACAGAGGTAAAGGGATTCGGGAGACCCTGAGATCACTGTAGTTTCAGAGGCTCAAACCAAAAGGCTGGGACCAGTCATCTGCTGTTTTCCAGGCCCCCTCACATGGCCTGTGAGCCCTTCAGTGTACAATGGGCTCAGGTTCTTTCCTTACTTTTTAATGGCAGGCCTTAGAGAGCCAGAGACATCTCCCTCCTAATCCTCCCCCTGATCATGGGTAGCCCAGCCCATGTAGGAATAGAAAAGAAAAGAGCTGCAGTTAGAAGACTCATTGGGCCTCAAACAAAGGACGTTTCCTAATCCTCATTAGCCCAGTTGAGGGAGGGCAGCTGAGCGTGAACATTGACATGGTTTGGGGCCTGGCTGCAGGCCCAGGGAGGCCCCAAGCTAAACCTCCAATCTGGACCAGGACGATGACTCAGACTGGGTGGGTTGGCCTGGGTGGGATTTGGACTCCATAGTCCTTGTGTCCACTCCTGCAGTTCGAAGTGTGGAATACCCACTGTGCCAGCCAGGCTGGCCTCTGCTGTTGGGGCACCATCTCCTCCAGCCCACATGCCAAGACCAGCACAGAGCCTCGCTGGGCTCTGTGGAGCCCCTCTCAGTCATCATGGGTGGCTCACTCTAACTGGAGAATTGCAAATTTGACTTCCTAGCCACCCTGCCCTAGAGTCTTCTTTTAGTAGCCCTCCTGACAACTCACCCTCATAGGAGAACTTCTAACAGAAACTGGAGAACCCGGTCTCAGCTCAAGGCTGAGGGGTCTTCTTGGTGTTCCTCTAGGCATTCTCATGTGTCCATCTGCCTTTGCTTCTCTACCAGCAGAGGGGTCCTCTGAGGGGCAGATAGGATGGTAGAAGAGCAATGCAGAAAGCAGAGCAGCAGCCTTGGACTTTATTATTTACCACCCTAGGCCATTCCAGAGGTCATTTGCTCCTCACAATAGTCCTATGAGCTCATAGGATCGTAATTATTCTCATTTGGAGATGAAGAACCAAGGTAGAAATACAGGCAGGAAGCACCCTTGTAGAGAGGTGTGGAGTTTCTGAATACCTGGTATTCATTTGTGTAATAAAATAATAATAAACTGACTCTGAATTGCAATAATGGAAGAACAAAACTAAATAAAAAGGAGTTGATAATCCCCCCTTATGGGCTAGGCAGCCCAGTATATTACATCTCTCCCAAGTACCACACTTTAATAGAGATACAGATAACCAGGAATCGATTGTAAGCAAGATTTTGGAAACGGTGAGGGGACTCTCAACTATGTCACAAAAATTGACCAGGGTAGCTGTGAAAGTTTTCTTTGGAGAAAATAAGATTTGGGGAGCTCAGAAGCACAGTGTGTAGTATTTCTGCGTGGCTCTGGGGGGTAGTTGGCCTCCAGGCATGGGAAAGCAGAGATCAGCTTCAAGAAAGTGCTCACCAGAAGAGCCCAGGCCTCCCTGAGCTCTCAGTACTTGCTCACTCAGCATGACCAGGAAACAATGTCTGCCTCCAAAGGCAGCTGTGGAGAGTACCACAGCCTCTATGGGGTCTGGCAAAGATAGAGACTATCATTTCCAAACCCCACCCAGGTCTTTGTGTAGATGAGGCCTGGCCACCAGACCCAGAGGGACCCCAAGGACCCAGGAAGAACAGCGAGGATCTGCCTCTACCTAGGAATTGTAGGCGGTAGAAACTGAGCAAACGAGGTTTAAGTTAGATTTTAAACTGCTCTTCCTCAACATAGGCTTAGACGGCATGGTCTCAAAGAATTACTTCTTCTCTTTGGAAGATACTATGCAATCATATCTAAAATTAATAAACAAAGAAAAAACTTCCACTTGAATCAGACTTATTCTTAAGAACCCTGAAGGAAGATATGACCATGCTAGATGCTGGCATATCCTCTTGGTGGGCACAGCATAGTGACCTCATCCTGAAAGTTGAGAATGTTGTGGTTCCTGACATGAGCACCAGGTGAAATACTTATCTTACTTCTCAGGAGACTGTGGTAAAGAAGACACTCTTACACACTCACCATACTAGGAATTGAACACAGAGCCCTCCCATTGAGCTTTATTTGTAGTACTCTTTCAATTTTTGAGAAAGAGTCTTACTAAGTTGCCCAACCTGGGCTCGAACTTGTAATCCTCCTACCTCAGCCTCCCAGAGTGCTGGGATCACATGCATGAACCACGATACTCATTGAAAACACAGCTTTAAACAACTCAACGCTGCATAGCAAGATGCCTATGTCCTGAGAGGGAAGCAATGACAAATTCCCTGAGGAAATATCTAGTTCACAACTCCTTTCTCATCATTTTTCAGGGACGTATGACCATTCCTGGACTGATCTGTGAACACAGCTACCCTATTCAGGGGTAGGTCTGGATTCTGAGGGGTGTGTTGACAGCATTACCTTGTCATGATGTGATTAAAATGACAATTTACCTGTTTGGATTTTCCTACCCCAAAACCTGTAACTCCTATCTAATCAGGAGAAAAACTACAGGCAAGTTCCAACAGAGGGACCTTCTGTAGACTAACCATAGCATGCAACCTCAGAGCCATCACATCCATCAGAACAAGTAAATCTGAGAGACTGTTTCAGGCAAGAAGAGTCTGAAGAGATGTGACAAATATAATGTGGAATTTTAAGGTGCTACCACAAGAAAAAGAACATTTTTAAAAACTAAGGAAATCTAGAGCTGGACACAGTGTTGCATGCCTGTAGTCTAAGCACTAGGAAGGCTGAGGCAGAAGGAGTTTGAGGCTAACCTGGGCTACACAGTGAGTTTGAGGCCAGCCTGAACCACACAGTGAGAACTTGTCTCTAAAAACAAAAAAAAAAACAAACACCCTAAGGAAATCTGAATAAAGTATGGGTTTTAGTTTAAAATGATTATCATCATTGGCTCATTAGTCTTAAGACATGTATGATACTAATGTATGATGTTAACAGGAAGGGCTGGGGATGTAGCTTAGTGGCCTAAGGACCTGCTTGGCAGGCACAAGGTTGTGAGTTCAATCCCTGGTACCCCCCCAAAAAATATATATATATGGATGTTAATAGGAAAAACTGAAAGTGAAATACATAATAATTCTTTGTATTATCTTTGAAATTTTCCTTAAACCTAAAACTGTCCTAAAAAATGCAGTTCATTTAAAAATTGATTTCAGATGAAAATAAGTATAGGAGGAAGTGTAGAGCAAAGAAAAGCATACATAAATGAGTAAACTTAAGTAAATATTGATTTTCAAGGCAATAGTAATAGTCATAAGGTTTAAAATAAATGCAAAATTAATGTATGTGAAGACAGCACAAAGGTAGGAAGGGATAAATGAACTTAAGTCATTTTTAGTTATTGTATTGTCTAGAAAGTGGTAAGTGATGAATGTCCTCATTTGTATTAGACTTTAATAAGTCAAGGATGCATATTGTAATCACTAGGGTGATCACTAGGAGAACTGTACAATAATATATAACTAACAAAGTTAAGAGAATAGTAAAATAGAATTTAAAAACCTGATTATTACAGAAGGCAAGAAAGAAGATTAAAGGGAACCTGAAATAGAAAGAACAGAAACAAGCCAAAGAAAAAAATGCTAAGTTTTACTATATTAGCAATGATATAAAATTATAAATTACTAGGTTAACTCCATTAATAAAAAATATTATCAAACTAAGTTAAAAAATAAGTATAGGTTACTCAAGAGATGTGTTTTATAAATAAGGATATTAATGGAGAAAGTAAAAGGATAAAAAAGGATACCTCTCAAAGAAGGAGCTGGTGTAGCACATTAATATCCAGTAGGTAGGTTTACAGGAAGAAGCGTTAACTAAGATAAAGAGTGACCTTTCATGGCCATACTTCCACAACTGTTACACAAATTTAATGCAATGTCAATTAAAATACCAATAGCACACCTCACAGAACTAGAGAAAACAATCCCGAAATTCATTTGGAACCAGAAGAGACTTAGAATAGCAAAAACAATTCTGGACAACAAGGGCAAAGCAGGGGTCTTACATCCCAATTTGAAGTCATATTACAAAGCTACCATGATAAAAACAGCATGGGTGAGCCAGGTGTGGTGGCGCATGCCTTTAAACCCAGCACTCAGGAGGCTGAGGTAGGAGGAGCATTGTGAGTTCAAAGCCCCTTGGGCTACAACATGAGTGCAAGGCCAGCCTGAGCTACATAGTGCGACCCTGCCTCAAAAAACTAGGGCCGGGAGTTTGACTCAGTGGCTTAAGTGCCTGCCCAGCAGGCATGAGGTTATGAGTTCAATCCCCAGTGCCACAAAACAAAACAAAACAAAAAAAAATGGGTGGCAAAAAAAAAAAAAAAAAAAAAAAAAAAAAAAAAAAAAAAAAAAAAAAAAAAAAAAAAAAAAAAAAAAAAAA
>RJWM01018390.1:0-18046 GCA_004363535.1 Dasyprocta punctata | reverse complement strand
ACTAAGAGCCCCCAATAAGGGCTCACGCCAGTTTATTTACGGTTCTGTGCTGGGAAGGCCACAGGTCAGTGGTGAAACCAGAAAGTCTATGCCAGCAGGGTGAAGGAGCTGTGCAGTGGGTTGAGGGTTCTACATAGGAGCCGAGAAGTCACACTCAAAAGAAGAAGCGGGGCTGCCCTGAAGAGCACCACAGCCATCCCCAGCGGCAACGAGTTCCCGCGCTCCTCCGACGATGGAGAACAGTTGGGCACAGGTCAGGAAGCCCAGCGTGACCAGGTTCTCCAGCACACAGCCTCCCCTCCGGAGCCAGGAAGCGATGCATGGTGTGAGGAGCAGAGCTCTCGCAACATGAACCACAGTCACTCTCACCAATGAGGTCCCGAGCTCCTCCGACGATAATGGCCGAATCCACATTGGAGAAGCCAGCGTGACAAGCACCTCCAGGAGAACCAGCGGCTCCAACGGCAGCTCTCGGAAGAACCCACAACGCCCGGCTCTTCTTCCCCAAGTCCCTATTTATGCTGGCACCTTTCTTCAGGTGGAGCATCTTTAACTCAACACCAGCTGAACCAATTCAACTGGTGTCAAGTTGACCACCAGTTTGTAATCCATAACAACTAGAAAGGATAAACAACTGTGATTATTAGTCTACAAGATTATATATACATATATATAATCATATATCCAAAGAATCTTCAGATATATTAGTTTATTAGCTTATTAGCGAATTTAGCAAGATTATTGAATTCAAAGATAACATATAAATATCAATCTTATTTTTATAGGCAAACAGCAAATAATTGAAGTTTTTTTCTGAGTGATCGCATGTACTAAATCAATAAATGGAGTAAGAATATATCTGAAAGATATAACAAAAAAATTGAGAAAAATAAAACACCAAAATAAAGGAAGGACTGGCCCATGGTCACTAACGGGTAAAGTCAGCATATGTCTAAAATGTCAGTTATCCTCACACTGAACTATATATTAATTGCAAACCCAAAACGCACACACACAAATATATATTAAAAATTCATATATATAATTTATTATATACGATAATTATACAATATAGTGTAATATATTTATTATATAATATATAACATATAATATTTATATAATATATAATTTATTATAATTATATTAATTTATTTTTGTGTGTGTGTATGTGGTTTGATAACTGTGTTCTAAAATTTATGTGAGGGCTGGTTGTGGTGGCACACACCTGTAATCTCAGCACTCAGAGGGGCTGAGGCCAACCTGAATTACATAGGAAGACCCTGTCTCAAAATAAATAAATAAATAAATAAATAAAATTTATGTGAAATACCAAGAGACAAGAGTATTCAAGACAATACTGAAAAAGACAAAATTGAAGTTAACTACTATCAAAACTTATTCTGTAATCAAATTAATTCTGACAGAGGAGTACTGAGTAAGGAGAGACAAATAAACCTGTAGAACAGAACAAAACGTTCCAAGAATGACCCATTCCTTCCTAGATGAACACTTTCTAAATGACAAAGGTAGATTTTTCAAAAAACATACTGAGTCAACAGGATAGTCACATGGGGAAAATTTTACCTTTGTTCTCACTTTACATTAACTATAAAATTTTCAGGTCAGACAAAGATCCAAGTGTAAAAGATTAAACTTCTGGAAGAGGAGATTAAACTTCTAACAGAGGAGAATATCTTCGTGATCTCAAAGTAAGTGAGACTTTGTGAATATGAAGAGACCATCCACATCTGAAGTAAGACTAATATCCAGGATACACAAAGAGTTCCTCGAATCAATAAATAACAGCCAAATACAAAAGTGAGCCCAGGACTTTAAAAAAACACTTCACAGAAGCCTTTATGGTCAATGAAATCATACATTGGTGCTCAAACTCAGTAGGCATTAGGAGAATGAGAATTAAAACCACAAAGAGAAACCACTTAGCAGAATGTCTAAAGACCAAAAGGCCTTCAAAACCAAGTGCAAGAGAGAATACGAAGCAACTGAAGGTATTTTCAAGAGAAGCGAGTGCATTTTTCATGGAAAAGACAGGTTTAAGAGCATACACAGCAGCATTATCTCCAATGACCCCAGACTAAAAATAACCCAAATGTCCCTTACTAGTACAAATAAGTTGTAGTGAAGTCGTAAGACCGAGTGAGCCACAGCAATGAAAATGAATGGGCTACTGCTACGTGCAACTCAGATGACTTTCAGAAATGCTGAGTGTTAGAAAGCAAAAGCAATAGATTATAAATAATATAAACTCCATGTAAAAGTTTAGTACAGGCAAAACTAACCTGTGATATTTAAAGTCAGCTATTGGTCACCTTTGAGTCACAGGGTGAATGGTGACAGCAGGAGGCACTTCTGAGAGGACACTGGTACTCCTTCTGACTTACGAAGTAACTATTCACATATATTTCAGATATGGGAAAATTCATCTAACCAAACTGATTGTGTACTCTTTTGCATGAATTTTATACCTCAACAATGTTTTACTAACTGGAAAAAAGCTGGGTAGAATATTGATAAAAGTATGTCAAAAGACAGGCATTTTATATGTTGGTGGGAGCATAAATTGCAAATATCTTTTTTTTTTTTTTTTTTTTGCAGCACCGGGGATTGAACTCACAACCTCGCGCCTGCCGGGGCAGGTGCTTAAGGCGCTGAGCCAAACTCCCGGCCCTGGGTTTTTGAGGCAGGGTCGCACTATGTAGCTCAGGCCGGCCTTACGCTCACGTTGTGGCCCAAGCCGGCCTCGAACTCACAACGCTCCGCCTACCTCAGCCTCCCGAGTGCTGGGATTAAAGGCGTGTGCCACCACGCCTGGCTGCAAATATCTTTTTAAAAGGCAGTTTGGTCCTATCCATACCAATTGAAGTGCCATACGTATCCTTTGAAAGAGCAATTCTACTTCTAGCATGCACGAAGATACACATGCAAGGATATTCACAGCAACACTTTTTAAGCAGAAATGTTACAGGGGATTGTTTGATTAAGTCATGGTGTATTTTACACAATAGAATTCCAGAGTTATAGACAGTTATCAACCAAATCTAGGCCAAGTCTTCAAAGTCACATTCATATGTTAGGACATCTCTGGAAAGGCACGGGAAGAGTTAGTCTTAGAGATGGCCTCTATGGCAGAATAGTAGGGGACAAGGCCTCACGGTGGGAGAAAGGTGGCCCTGTTACATGTTGACTTCTGTAACATAAACTCATTACCAAAGCAAACGTGGTCCTGCACTTGCAGCAGAGCCCAAAAGTGAGAGCACCATAGGAAAGCAGGGCAGGGAAGGTCTTCAAAGGCCATCAGTCTGACCCTCCTCATGTGCAACAGGAGACAACGTATCGTGGTCTGCATGCAGAACACATCCCCTGGAAGGGAAACACACCTAGGCCATCTCACCCTTTCCTCATCCTTCTAATGGGTGTAGATGGAGCCAGAAGATAGGAGTTGAGACCCCAGGAAATGTGTGCAGGAAAAGCAGATTTTCTGGGGGTGTGGTAAATAGGTTGTAGATGGCAGTTCAAGGTCCTAGGTGGCCTCCTGATCAGTCAAGAGGTAGGGGAAGACACAGAAGAGAACTATACTAACAAAGCTCTCCTGACGCAGCACAAGCTGGTATAAAAGGACAGGTTTGAGTCCAGTTGCCTCTCCTAAGTTTCTGAGACCATTCATTCATTCATTCAGCCACTCCATCATCCATTCTTTCCAGTCCATTCATTCAATCAACTGCTTCATTGCTTGTTTTTGTACTGCATACTGCAATCTGGATTGAGCATGAAGCATGTAAATGTGAACATAGTCCTCAAGGCGTTTATGGCCCAGCACATAGGAAAACAGTGAAGGTCTACTGATGGCTCCCAACAATGTCCTTTTTGTTGTTTTATTGTAGTTTACTGAAATGAAAGTATAGCACAAAAGCGTATTTTCATCTTTTGTGTTCATTTGAAATGTATCTTTTTAATCCCCTCTCCCAAATTTACTGTGGTAGAACGGAAGGGCAGTAAAATGCTCCTATTTAAAATATATAATTAAAAGGGGCATCGTAGTGGGTAAAGTACACACCAACCACATTTTTCTACTGAAAATATGTACTTAAGCAAAATGGTAACTGGTTGTGCATCTCAGTAACTGCACTGAGGTAATAGAGGAAGCGATCTTTGTGTTCACCCACTTGGTATGATGGTGCATGCATATGTGTCAAAGTGTAAATGGGTGAGTTTTACCCACAGAATCCACTTGCTAAGTTCATTGAACAGGAAACTGCAGGCCTGGGTGCACACTCATGCCACTGACTCTGGAGCCCACATGTGACCACTCCGCTTCTGGCCCCTCTTGGCACTGCCCAGTGCTGCCCCTTCTGCACTGGTGACTTTTATCACCACAGCATTTGTTGCCAATTGGTTGCTTCTCTGGGCCTGTGGAGAGCAAGGGCCGTGTGCTGTTCATCTTCACATCCCCATTGCCCACAAGGCATTTGGTGGACACCGATTTAAGGAGCCAGTGAGTGACATGTCACCTGTATTACTTTGACAGGATGTCTTCTTAGTCTGTGAGATTTGGCCAGCCATTTCCAAGATATGTCTGGGGCTTGTCTGCCTCCTCTCCCTCCTTCCTTTTCCAGGAAGCATCTCCTCCCTTGCCAAGGCTCGTATGATATCAGCTTCACTGAAGGCAAAAGAGCCATGAGATGCCAGGAGACTAGGGAATGGGATTG
Source organism: Dasyprocta punctata (assembly GCA_004363535.1). Lineage (NCBI taxonomy): Eukaryota > Metazoa > Chordata > Mammalia > Rodentia > Dasyproctidae > Dasyprocta > Dasyprocta punctata. The sequence goes on along the minus strand of RJWM01018390.1, from coordinate 13,319 downwards.
ACTCTGGCCCCCATTTGTTTGTGAGAAGGAGCTTGGTGGGTATGAGTTAGATCTTCCCTTACTTGCTGATCTGGCTAGGGGGAGGGCAGAGTGAAGGAGAGTGTAGGGATTGGAGGCAGGAGATAACCCAGCGATGGGTCCTGTTGGAATGTGCCCCCCACTGCACCACCCCATTCCCCCAGGTCAGATGACAAAATGAGCATCAAAGAATCCAGATGCAGAGGTAGTGGCTGTCCTGCTCCCCATGAGTGTAATCAGGGAATCAGTATAGAGAATGAGGGAGATGTGTCCAGTCGGGTATCTTGACACCAGACAGTTACTCTGCCCAGCAGCTTGGGTGTTGAGGTGATGGCAGAAGTAGTAGTGAAACAGGTGGGAGTCAGGCTCAGAGCAGGGTCCCAATTCACTTAGCCCCATACAGTTCTGAATCCCAAGGAACTGGGGAGCCACATCCTTCAAGCACAGGAGGAACTGGGCCAGGAGTCACTTTGTGTTCCGGGAAGTCTGGTGGCTCTAATGCTAATCACTTATATTTGGACACATCTCTTCATTTCAGTTTTTCGTCTCACCAGGTGGGCTGTGCAGCCAGCCTCTGCCCCTGGGCTCCCTGAGGGAACTGAGGCCTGGGACATGTTTATCCCCAGATGCTTCCTGCAGCCTCTCCCCTACACTGACAACAGAAATTAAGCTCAGAGAGCACTTTGGAGATTTTCTTGGCCACCTCAGTATAGCTATTTTGGTGTGAGTGTGTCAAAACAACACTGGCCAAATGCAAAACCATTTGTGGTTTTCCTCTTCCTCCTCCTCTTCTTCCTTCTCCTCATCCTCTTCCTCCTCTTCCTCCTCCTTCCTCTTCTTTTTTCCTTTTTAAATTACCCAGTCATGTCTCACAGACCTTTGTAAGTCACCACCCCAACCTCATCTCTCTGTCCCCATCATGGGCCTTGTTCCAGAATGTTGAAGCTTAGCAATCTCTGGGAGGTAGCCTAAAGGGTGGGGCTCGCATGTTCTCAGCCTCATGTAGGGCTGAACCACAAGGGCAGCAAGAGAGTCAGTGCTGTGGTCCTGCAGCTCCCGTCTTGACAATGGGAGGGGTGCTAAGAATGCCATAGGACACACAGGGGCTCCAGGCATGCTGGAGGTCACCCTTGGGGTGGGGACCTCAGTGGCTCCAGACAATCCTGGAGGGTGACTACAGAGCCTGCAGGGAAAGCACTTCACTGAGTGGTGTGGGTTTTGGGTCTAGACAGAGATCCTGCCCTGCCTCTTTGCAACTGTGTAAACTTGGACCTGCCCTTCACCTCTCCAAGCTCTTTGGCCTGTTCTTTCTCTGCACTTACCTTCATTTCCTGATATTTCTTCACCCTCCTCACCCCTGCTCTGCAAGGACTGGTCTGAATAGCTGCCAGATGAATAGGTTTTACTTATTTCCAAAAAAGGCTTTTGTGGGACTGTGGTTGCCTGGGGATAGCGATGGAAGGAGGGAGGGATTACCAAAGGAAACTTTCGTGGGTGAAAGACATGTTCTGTTGTTGTGGGTGGTGATGGTTTTTTTAGGTCTAGAGAGATGCCAGTGATTAACCAGGGCATAATGCCAAATTTTGTGTAACAGAGCATTATGGGGGTATATAATGCCTACATTTATTTTTAGAAGCATTTCTACTGATGGATTATTAATTTTATGAGTTTTATTATATTAAACAATGTGTACTTGACAGGAAAATAAAATATCAATAAAATATTAAATTTTTAATATGTAATGAGTGTTTAGAATAGACATCAACATTTTCGCATCAGCTGTTTACTTACAAAACCTAAAAGATAACATCAGAAATAAATTCCTATGTGAACTATAATGAAAATACAAGCAAAAGTCTACCACAAAAATGATCTTTGCTTCAATTGTCACACCCAAGGCAATCTTCACATGTGAAAACTGCATGTTCCTAGACAAGAATCACGCACACTGATAGTACATGTGTTTTGTTTTCCTGTCTTCTTTAGTAGGACATACGTGACATCTTGCTGATCTTCCTGTTTTCTTAAAAGATTCTTGTGATGTTTCACCTGTCAGTTCACTGGTCTGCTCCAGAATTCTTTGGCAGAGTTCTTTGTACAAATATATATTTTTCTTCCTCTGTTGTAATTGATCATTTGTCAATTCCAGGCTCAATCTTCTAAGAAAATTTCTCTGTGATATTCTCTGACTTTTCTTTGTAAGCGATGAAACTATTTAGGATCCAGTAAAACGCAACTTTTGACCAATGCTTTGTGTTTCAGGTGACATCATAGTTCTTGCATAACTTATAACAACTTCTACTCTGCCTGTCATTTTGTTGTGAAATGTGACCATTTCTGGCTTCATTTGTGTTGATGATTCATTATCAATCTGTTTGTTAAGTTTTTTTGAGACAGGATCTCGCTACATAGTCCAGGCTAGCATTGAATTCACTGTGTAGCATCTGCCGACCTTCAACTCACAGGATCCTCCTGCCTTCAGCCCTTGGAGTGCTGAGATTACAGGTGTGCAGTACTTCACTATGAATTTTATCATCATGGTATAACTGACAGTATCAGTATTTGTTTTTCTTCTATATTACGTAGTCCAGGTTATTTTGAAACTCACTGTGTAGTACAGACTGACACCAGGCTTCCCTATCAATCTTATTATCATACTGTAACATTGATGGTATCGATACTATTTTGTTTTTCTTCACTTAGTTCAAATAGTGAGATGTCATGATAATTTTTCGAGTATTATTATTGATGCATATATAATGTTTTACTTGTATTTTATTATTAGTGTATTCTAAAGCACCTTGTAGTATATTGTCCATTACAAACAATTTCCAACATCAAATCAGAGTGTTGGTGTTTCATCCAATAGGTTTCAACCCTGGCAAGAACCTAATAACATTTTCCGACCTTGTTCTAACATTCAATCATTAAGGTATTGTCTCGGTTACTTTTCACTTGTTGCTGGGACAAAACACCCGACACCCAAAATTAGGGAAGGAAAGGTTTATTTCTTACAGTTCTTGGAGGTTTCAGTCCATATTCAGCTGGCTCTAAGGTAGGGTGGCATGGCACAAGGGCAACACTTTAAGGCAGCAGCCAGAGCAAAAAGGGGGCAAGAGCAAGCCTATTTTCCTCCCTTGTATTGTACACAGGACATCACCCCTGCCCCTCCAGGGTGGGTGTAGCATTCACAAATCTTCTTGCTTTCTTTTGCACAGGATGAGAATGTTTACAAAGTAAGAACCCTGACTCCCTGCTGATCTCTCAGTTAAACTTCTGACTTTCTCAAATTGACACAATGAACAGGTAACTGCTTGTGCTTTACACCCCAGGATGTAGAGCTGCTGAGTTACTTAATTAAGCTACTAGACTTCTCAAGTTGACATAGTGTATAAACCATAACAAGTATACATGAGCGTTTTGTAGCATTTGACTAGTCAAGTATTTATTTACATTACTGTTTTGCTTCTCATCACTCTGTACTTCTCTATCCATTATATCTTACATTAGTCCAATCCTGTCTCATCTCAGGATAAGGAAACTATACATCCAAGAACATTCAGTGGGTGAATGACCAACGAGGGGCACCATCCAGGGCCTTTGATGTCTACTCAGCACTCTTATCCTACATCACCCAGATGGCAGACAAGTACTAGAAGGGTAAGGTGCCCCTAGACTAACCCCCACCTGCTCCTGGAGGTGACCAAAAGCTTGGGCCCCAGCCTCCTTCTCAGGGTGTCTCCAGGCTATACTGCACAGCTGTATGGGTCAGATTGACCTCTGCAGCACACCACTGCTGGAGCATAGCCCTCAAGATTCATAGGATGAGTTAATTTAACAGAATACCAGGTTCTCCCACATGGATACACGGAATCTACCTTTTTGGAAGCCATGAAAGATTTAAAGTAAACTTTAATTTACAGTGGTTCCTTAGTTCACAAATGCTTTTGAAGCATTTGGCAAAATTTTTTCTTTGCAAACTCTGCACTGGGTGATAAACATGACTGCAGCTATCTTTCTTGTGCCAACATAAATGTGGCTATCTTTTTCTGAATCATGAAACAAACTAAGTTCATGAATCAAGGTACCACTATATTTTAAAAATTCATATCTGTTATGATTTGGATCTAAAATGTCCCCTAAAACCAACTGATGGACTTTTGGGAGTGACTGGCACATGAGGGGATCTCACTTTATTAAGTGGAAGTATTTCCTGATGAGATCATGATTTGTTGGCATTAGTAGGAATCGGGGCCTAGTTGAAGGGAGTAATAGGGTCATGACCTTGCAGACTATATATGATCCCTGGCTTTTCCTCAAGGACCCTGCTCATGGTTCAAATTTTCTTGTCATTTCTCAGCCATATGACCTTTCTTTCTGAAGCACTGTCTCTGGGACCCATTTTCCTCATAAGAATGACAACAGTTAACCATTTCAGCCTGGGCAGAGGATTATGTGAATAAAGATGGGCTCCACACAGGGCCTGGCACACCATAAATGCTCAGGGAATGTACTCTTTGATTATCCTCAAAGATTATGTCCTGAATGAATTTTCTATAGCCATTTTTCCCCCAGCAAGGTCCTCCCCTCTTCACAATGTCCATTCCTCCATTCATCTTCATCTAGGAGGCCCAGCATGGCTAACTCTATGCAGTTGCATTTGTATTCCTGGGGCCAGTAGGAAGAATTTTGAGCCCCATAAGGACAGGGACAAATCTATCCTCAGGGCCTAAAGCAAGGTCAGTTTTGCAGAAGTGTTTGGTGTTTGCCATCTCAGTTGGTCAGGGAAGTTCCTCTTGATCCTGGGCATTCTTCTCCACAGGTCATGGGCTGCTGCCAACACCCACTCAGATGAACCAAGGACAGAGGGAGGCAGGGCAGGAGTCCAGGTCAGCTTTAGTAACTGTACTGAGGTTCCCTTGTTTGCTTGGGACATGGAGAGGGAGCTGGTCATTGCATTCATGCCAGCCCCTGCTTCCTGCTGGAGACACGAGAGCAATCTAGGTATGCCACAAGGGGAACTAGCCAGCAAAAGTTCTAGCCAGACTATTAAGGTGATATATTCAGCAGAGTGCCTGCCTGGCAAGAGTGAGGGTGTGAGTTCAATTCCCAGTACAAAAAAAAAAAAAAAAAAAAAATCAAGTGATATATTGTGTTACCCAGTTTTTTCTTGTGGTCAAATACCTGAGAAAACCAATTTAGTAGAGGAAAGATTTATTTTGGTTCGTGTTTTCAGAGCTCTCAGTCCATGGTCAGCTGGTTCCATTGCTGTAGGGTTGAGGGGAAGCAGGGCGTCATGGCAGAATGGGTGAGGGAAGACAAAAACGATTCACCTCATGGCATGCAGAGTGAGAGAAAGAGCTCAGAAGGAAATTTATAGGGATGAATTCCCATAACAGAAAAACAGAGTGAGCTCAAATAAATGACCTAATGTTGAATCTCAAGTTTCTAGATAAAATAAGAGCAAGTGAAACCCAAAGTGTATATGAGGGAGAAAATTATAAGGAGCAGAATAGAAATTAATGTGACTGAGACCAAGAAAATCATACAAAGAATCAATGAATCATAGAATTGGTTCTTTGAAAGATTAAATAGGCAAGCAATTAGCCAGCCTTATTTTAAAAAAGGAAAAACCACCAAAATCCATGCAATTAGGAATGAAAAGGGCAAAAAATCACAACAGACTTCTGCAGAAATCCAAAGATAATCAATACCTGCTTTGAGAATTTCTATGCTAATAAAACGGGAAACTCAGAATAAATGGACAGATTCCTAGACACATGTGGAATGACCAACGCTGAATCAAGAAGATATAAAAATCCTAAATAACCCAATATCAACCAGTGAAATTGAAGAAGTAATGCAAAACAAAACAAAAAATAAACCCCAAACTACCAAAAAAAGAAAAGGCCTAGGTCCTGACAGAGTCAGTGCTGAATTCTACAAGAACTTTAGAGAAGATCTAATGTCACTACTCCTCAAATTCTTTAATGAAATTGAAAGGGAAGATATACCCCCAAATTCATTCCTGGAAGCAAAGGTATCTCTTCACTCTCCTATTCCTTTCAGCATTATTCACTTTAATAGACAAGATATATAATGAACTAAGTGGCTCTTCAACAGATGAATGAATAAAATTGTGTCATACATACACAATGGAACACTCTGCTCCTTTCCTTTCCTTTAAAAGGAGGAAACTTAATCATTTATAACATCATAGATGAACCTGAAGGTTTCATTAAATGAAATAAACCAAATACAAAAAGACAAAAACTTCATGATCTCATTTATATGTAGACTCTTTTAAAAACTGAAATGCATAGAAGCTAGAATAGAATGATGGCTACCAGAGGCTGGGGAGCAAGGGCTGTGGAAAGCAGGGAAGTTGAAAAAAATGGTACGAAGTTTCATTTAGGCAGAGGAAATAAGTTTTAGAGGTCTATCCTATTAGAAGGCCGTGAGGATTTACAGGGTTTGCCAACACCAACCCTAGAGACGGACACTACTTTAGAATGTAGTGAGGATTTAAGTAACAAAACATTTAGGAAAAAGACAAGACAAGTTAATTAGTTATCAAATCCTAAGTCTCTGAATGAGTTCAATAAGTTCTTACATGAAAAAATTTCTTATCTATAATGTTATGTATTCATTTTTGCTTGTTTATGCTCTAATTAGTCATTTTAGGATTGCATACAAATTCAGAAATTTACTGCAAATTTTATGATATTTGATACTTGTCTATAAAGAATATTTTGCAATATTAAACCAATTATTCTTAAATCTGTATATAATGATCTAGATATAGTATGCATGAAATGTAATTCTGACTCTTCAAGTTGGCAATTAGACAGACAATGAATACTGTAATTGTGCATAGTTTTTTTTATTAAGCCTAACAGAAAAAAATGTAAAAGTAATATAGAATTTCAAAAAAACAGTAAGAAATCAATACTAGTCAACATATTACATATTGTTATCTTAGAAGTAGTTGTTCAAGTTACGAGATCTAGGCATAAAAAATGATCAGACAATCAAACAATGACAACACAAACTATTCTTTCTGATGAACTAACAGAGAATTAGTAGTATAGTTATCTATCTTGCATACTTACACATGTATACAGTTATATGTGTATATCTACAAACATATAATCTTTTCCTTTCTTCCATTTCTCCTTTCCCCTATCCCAGCTGTTCTTTAATTTCGAGCACTTTCTTTCCCTTTCCTTATTACAATATCTATTGAACATTTTGGATCTTATTACTCTTTCAGTTTTTTTATTGTTTTTTTTTTACACTAGGGAGACAATATGATATTTACAAATGTGAGTCTGATTTATTTTGCTTATGAGTATAGTCTCAAATTACCTCCATTTACCTATAAAAGCCTCAAGAGCATCATTTTTACAGCTGAATAATATTCCATTGTATAAAAATATCACATCTTTTTCATCCATTCTGCAGTTGATGTGCATTTTGGTTGTTTCCATGATTTAGCTATTACAAATGACATGACACTTGCAATTTTTCTAGGAAAATACCCAGCAGAGGATTAGTTGGATTGAAAGGGATTCCCAATCCTAGTTTTTTGAGGAATCGCCATACTGATTTCCACAGTGGTTGCACCAGTCTACGCTCCCACCATCAGTGGAGAAGGGTTCCTTTTTCCCCACAGCCCTGCCAACATTTGTTATCAGTTGATTTCTTGATGGCAGCCATTCTTTCTGGAGTGAGATGGAATCACAATGTTGTTTTAATTTGCATTTCTCAAATGACCAGTGATGTTGAGCATTTCTTCATGTATTTATTTGCCATTTGTATTTCTTCATTTGAGAAGTGTGTGTTCATCTCAGATGCCCATTTTTGGATTGGGTCTTTGAATTTGGAGGGTCTGATGTTTTTCAATTCTTTATATGTTCTGGATATAAGTCCTTCGTCTGAGGGACAGTCGGCTAAAATTCTTTCCCATTCTGTAGGCTTTCTGTTCACTTTATTGGTGATTTGTGTGGAAGTGCAAAAGCTTTTTAATAAGATGAGATAACAGTTTTTGATTTTTTGAAGTACTTACTGTGTAGTTTGCATTTTGTTCATGAACTCTTTGCCTTCCCCTATGTCTTCAAGATTTTCGCCTACCTTGTCTTCCAGTAAATTTAGTGTTTCTATTTTAATATTTAGATCTTTGATCCATTTTGACTTTAGTGCATGGTGATAGACATAGGTTTAGTTTCATTCTTTGGCATGTGGAAAGCCAATTTTTGCAGCACCATTTATTAAAGAAGCTATCTTTCTTCCAGTGAACATGTTTAGCCCCTTTGTCAAATATAAGGTGGCTGAGTATCTTGTAGTTGTATTTGCATCTTTTAATCTGTTCCATTGATCCTCGGGTCTATTTTTTTTTGTCAGTACCGTGCTGATTTTATCACAGTAGCTTTGTAGTATAATTTCAAGTCAGGGATTGAGATACCTCCTGCCTTGCTTTTGTTGCCTAGAATTGGCTTCGCTATTCTAGGTCTCTTCTGGTTCCAGATGAATTTTAGGAGTGTTTTCTCTAGATCTGTAAGGTATGTTAATGGTATTTTGATTGAGATTGCATTAAATCTGTATAACAGTTTTGGGAGTATAGCCAATTTCACAATGTTGGTTCTCCCTAACAAAGAGCAAGGGATATCTTTCCATTTTCTAACATCCTCTTCAATCTCCTTTTTTAGAGTACTATAGTTTTCAGCATATAGGTCTTTTGCATTCTTTGTTAGGTTGATTCCTAAGTATTTCATTTTTTTTTTTTTGGATGCCACTGTGAAAGGTGTTGTTTCCATAATTTCTCTCTCAGTGAGTTTGTTGTTTGTGTACAGGGATGCTATTGATTTTTGAGTGTCGACTTGTATCCAGCTACACTGCTGAATTTACTAACTCTAGTAGCCTTTTGATGGAGTTTTTAGGGTCTTCTATGTAGATATCGTGTCATCTGCAAATAGTGATAATTTAACTTCTTCCCTTCATATCCTTAATCCTTTTATTTCTCTCTCTTGTCTGACTCCTCTGGCAAATGTTTCCAGAACTATATTGAATAGGAGTGGTGATAGTGGACAACCTTGTCTTGTTCCTGACTTTAGAGTGAAAGCTTTCAGTTTTCATCTATTTAGTATAATGTTGGCTATTGGTTTCTCATAGATGGCTTTTATCAGATTGAGGTAGATACCATCTATTCCAAATTTCTGTAAGGTTCTTATAATGAACAAGTGTTGATTTTACCAAAAGCTGTTTCTGCATCTACTGAGATGATCATGTGATTTTTGTCTTTGTTATTATTGATGTGGTGTATTACATTTATTGATTTGCGTATGTTACACCATCCCTGCATTCCTGAAATAAATCCCACTTAGTCATGATGTATAATCTTCCTGATGATTTGCTGCATTCTATTTGCCAGTATTTTATTGAGAATCTTTGCATCGATGTTCATTAGGAAAATTGGCCTACAGTTCTCCTCTTTGATTGGGTCTTTCTCTGGTTTTTGGTATCAGAGTAATACTTGCCTCCAGGAATGAGTTAGGGAGGATTGCTTCCCTTTCAATTTCATTGAAGAGTTTGAATAGTATTGGCATTAAATCTTCTCTAAATTTCTTGTAGAATTCAGCTGTGAATCCAGCAGGACCTGGACTTTTCTTTGTTGGTAAGTTTTTAATCATGTTTTCAATTTCAGTAGCTGATATTGGTTTATTCAAAATTGTTACATCTTCTTGATTCAGCTTTGGTAGTTCATATGTTTCTAGAAATTTGTCCATTTCCTCTGTTTTCCACCCTATGTGAGTAAAGATTTTCAAAGTAGGTATTCGAGATCTTTTGAATTTCCATGGGGTCTGTAGGCATTTCTCTCTTTTCATTCCTTATTGCATGAATTTGAGTTTTTTCTTTCTTTTTCTTGATAAGGTTGGCTAGAGGTTTAACAATTTTGTTCTCTCAAACAACCAGTTCTTTGATTCATTAATTCTTTGTATTGTTTTCTTAGTCTCAATTGCATTAATTTCTGCTCTGATCTTTATAATTTCCTCTCTTTTATGAGCTTTGGGTTTGATTACTCTTCTTTTTCTAGAAGCTTGAGGTGTAGTATTAGGTTATTTGTGCTCATTCTGTTTTCTTGATGTGACAATTTATTGCTATATATTTTTGCTTTAGGACTGCTTTCATTGCATCCCACAAGTTTCAGTATGTTGTATCTGCATTTTCATTGAATTTTACATATTGTTTAATTTCTTCTTTAATTTCATCTGTAACCCATTGGTTGTTCAAGAGGTTGTTATTTAATTTCCATGTATTTATGTAGGCTTTGCAGTTTCTTTTACCATTAATTTCCAATTTCAGTGCACTATGATCAGATAATATGCATGGGACAAGTTCACTCCCTTTGCATTTACTTAAGCATGTTCTATGGGCTAATATATGGTCTATTTTAGAGAACGTCCCAAGTGCCACTGAGAAAAATATGTACTCTGATGTTGTTGGGTGGAATACTCTGTAAACAACTGCTAAGTCCATTTGTTCACAGGTTTGATTCAGTTCCATTATTTCTTTGCCAACTTTTTATCTAGTTGATCTATCTCTATGTGACAATGGGCTACTAATGTATTGTGTTATTGTATATTTGGTTTTTCATGTCCATTAGTATTTGTCTTTTATAGTTGGGTGTTCCTGTATTTGGTACATATATATTTATGATTTTAGCCCTTCTTGAATTTTTCCCCTAACAAGTATGTAATGACCTTCTTTATCTCTTTTGATCATTTTCAGTTTGAAGTTTACACTGTCTGCAAACAGAATAGCTACACCCACTTTTTTCTGGGTTCCTGTTGCATGGAATACTGTTTTTCATTATTTGACTTTTAGTCTGAGTTTCCTTTTGAGTCAGAGGTATTTCTTGTATACAGCATATTGTTGGATCCTGTTTCTTGATCCATTCTGCTAGCCTATTTCTTTTAATTGGTGAATAGAGGCCATTTACATTGGTGGGTATAACTGATATATACTGGCTTAACTTTGTCATGTTATTTTCCTGATATTGGTTTTCTGCTTTTCCCCCTTGTTTAATTGTTTAGCCTGCCTGGTCATTTTTTTGTGTTGTTGTTCTGGGAATTGTAGTCATTTTTGTCTCTCTCTAATTGTCTTTCAGTATTCTTTCTAGGGTTGGCTTGGTAGACATGAATTTCTTCAGTTGCTCTTTGTCATGGAAGTATCTTATTTCTCCATCAATTTTGAAAGAAAGTTTTGCAGGGTACATCAATCTGGGTTGAAAGTTGTTTTCTTTCAGGGCTTTAAATACTTCACCCCAAGCTCATCTTAAGTTGAGGGTTTTTACTGAAAAGTCTACCATGATTCTAATGGGCTTTCCTTGACAGGTAAGTTGTGTTTTTCTCTAACAGGTTTTAGTATTCTGTTTATATGCTATATGTCTGGGATCTTAATTATTATATGTCTGGGTGTAGATTTATTTTGGTTATGACTGTTTGGCATTCTATATGCCTCATTTATCTGCATATCTGATTCTTTTCCCCTGTTTGGGAAATTTTCCACTATTACTTCTGCAAATAGTTTTTTTAAGTCAGTTGCATTGACTTCTGCACTTTCATTGATGCCTATCAGTCTTAGAATGGTTCTCTTCACATCATCTTGAAGCTGTTGAATTGTTATTTTATGCTCCTTTGCTATTTTTACAAGTTCTTTCCTTTCATGATCACTAGCTGTGATCCCATCTTGGAGGTCTGAAAGTCTATCCTCAGCTTCATTTAAAGTTTTGTCAGCTTTCAATGGAGTTTTGCATTTCCTGGATATCTCCTTGAATTTTTTTCATGCATTCTATTTGCTTTCTAAGTTGCTCATTCAAGGTTTCCATCATTTTCCCATGCTCCTGTACTTTTTTTTATCTATGTCTTCTCTAGCTATGCCAAGTAAGTCCTTTACTAAGGTTGTCATTTCTTTCTTTACCTGAGAGATTATTTCTAATCTGATTTCTATAGCTTCATGGATTTGTTTCTCTATTTCACTTGCTACCTTTTCAGAAATTTCAGGTGTGTGACTTTCAATGTCCTCTCTTTCAATGTTCCCTATACTTGTTCCTGATGGAATGGACATTTGAGATTGTATTTTGCTTTTTTGTCTGATTTTCACCTCTTGGGTTAATATTTTGGCCTTTTGATCCCACTACTCTCTAGTGTCTGTTGTGTGTGTCTTAGGGTCCTACTGTATGGGTAATTTTTGTCCAATTGCTGAGTCCCTCAATGAAGTGGAGGGGATAGTCACCTGGATCCCTCCTGCAGGTCCTTTTGAGTGAGTCCTATATTCTTCCTAGGCTGATTAGCCTAGGAGTATTCATGTAAGTCAACCCTTAGCTTCTATTGTTACTGTGGTTTTAGGCTGTTTCATGCTGCCAGATTTACCTGGCTATATTGTGTGCCTCAGCCGGGACACCACAGTGTCACAGGGGGTCTCCTAGGCCCTTTCCAGTTTCTCCAGGTTGGGGGAAGCCTTGTCACCCCTCTCCTCAACCCACCCGGTGTTTTCTGTATGGAAGAAGGACTCACCCGCATTTTTGCGAGGTTTCTGAAGTCCTACAGCTGAAGGGGAGGGCTCACTGCTGCTCCTGCCAACGCACTGATTTCCTCTACTTTAGGGGGAAACTCACCTCACAGTTGTAGGCCCGCTGAGGTCCTCTGTGTGGGAGAGGTGTTGGTGAGGCTTCGACCAGCCCACCAGGGTTCTGCAGGTGGTGGATGGGATGCTGACGGTGCCTGGGTTATTGAAGACACAGGTGTGGAGAGGGACATTCTGCTGTCAATGATCTGCAGGCTGCAGAGGTCTCCGGAGTGGGGGAGGTGCTGCTGGGGGGGACGAAGGTCCACTTGTCCTACTGCAGAGGTCTCTGGGGTGGGGAAAGTGCTGCTGGGGGGGGCAAAGGTCCACTCACCCTGCTGCAGATGCCTCTGGGGTGGGGGAGGTGCTGCCAGGGGGGGCAATTGTGAGTAGTTTTATAAAAATATTTAATAAGTTTCTTAAAAAATAATTAAAATTTAAATACTTCAGATTAAGTAATCTTTATTTAGAATTTTGATAGTTCAATTGTAGTTTGGATTTTGCTTTTAATTTTACTAAAAATTTTGCATAGGGAAAATAAAAACCTTTCAGAATACTTCTGCAAACTAATCCAAAAAAATTTTTATGATCTAGAATTTTGTTGAAAATATATTCAAATTTTACATGTCTGAACACTTGTATCACATTTGAACAATTTTCATTTTTAACACCTGAGA
>RJWM01018389.1:0-41124 GCA_004363535.1 Dasyprocta punctata | reverse complement strand
AATAAAATAGGGGCCAGCTGAACTAAGTGGCACCGTGGGCACACTTTCTCTAAGGTCTGTTAGCCACTCACTTAGCTTTCACCCCTGACTCATTTGGCCAGAAAGACCACCCAGGAACCTCTGAAGCCAGCCCTGCAGGTCTTACTTCAATCTCACAGAAAATGCTAGAACTTTTCCCTCATAACGCTGTCTCAATTTTGATCAAGCATTTATTTGTGTAAATGTTCATGTCTTGGTTACTTTTCTCTCATTGCTTAGACAAAATACCTGATCCCCAAAGTTAAGGAATGAAAGGTTTATTTGGCTCACAGTTTGTGGCTGGGAGTTTGGCTCAGTGGCGTAAGCACCTGTCTGGCAGGCACAAGGTTGTGAGTTCAATCCCTGGTGCCGGGGGGGGGGGGAGGAGAAAGATAGCTCACAGTTTGTGGAAATTTCAGTCCATAATCAGCTGGCTCCAAGGCAGGGTGGCATGGTAGAGAAGCAACAGTTCATGGTGATGGAAGACAGCAAAAGCAGCAAGAGCAAAAAAGGGACTCAGAGCAAGCCTCTTTTCCTCCTTATACTGTATGCAGGTTGCCTTCCCTAGGGCGGGTGTAGCGCTCACAGCTCACACCATCTTTGTGCCTTCCTCTTGCACAGGCTCAGGAAGTTTACAAAATGAAGACCCTGTTGCCCTGCTGAGTCACTTAGTTAAACTTGGTTACACAGTGAATTAACCATTACAACATTCTAGACTATAAATAGCCATGCTAAGGCATGTCTTCTATACCCTAGGCTGTGGAACTGCTGAGTTATTTAGTTAAACTTCTAAACCTACCAAATTGATACAATGTATCAACCATAACAGTGCATAAATGTCTCTTCTGCATAGGTTGCAAGGAGGACAAGGACCTCATGTGGCCTCTCCACCTCTGTGTCTCTTCTTTTTTTTTTTTTTTTTGCGGCACCGGGGATTGAACTCACAACCTCGCGCCTGCCAGGGCAGGCGCTTAAGGCACTGAGCCAAACTCCCAGCCCTGTTTTTTTTTTTTTTTTTTTTTTTTTTTTTTTTTTTTTTTTTTTTTTTTGAGGCAGGGTCGCACTATGTAGCTCAGGCCGGCCTTGCACTCGCGTTGTAGCCCAAGCCGGCCTCGAACTCACAACGCTCCGCCTACCTCACACCTCTGTGTCTCTTAAGACACAGGCAGACCCTTGTAGAGAGCAGACACTCAGGGAAGTTGTGAATGTTTCTAAACATGAATGAGTGAATGAACTCATTGAGAGAGAGAAGAGCACTACCATTTTATAGCAGAGAAAACAGAAGTTCCAAGAGGCCAGGCTGCTCACTAGCAACCACTTCTTGGAAAGGGTACCAGTGGAGTGTTAACCAGCCTGCTGCTTCCCTGGCACCAGGTCCCACACACTCAGCCCTTCTCTCTGGCCCACAGGACACTGCCCTGAGTGACCTGGAGGTAGAGAGTGAGAATCAAATGTCTTCAGTGACCCTCGAGGAGGAGACCAAGGTAGACCTCATCAACCCTGAGTCCTTTGCACAGCCTAGCCGCATGGGGAAGCTGATGACTGAAGATCCTGCTGTGGAGGTGATCAAGATGATCCTGCAGTGAGTGCCTTCAAAGGCTGGTTTGGGGATCCTGCATACTGGTCTCCCATGGGAGTCCAGTCTGACAGCCTGTGACCTTGGGTGAAGGGCTACTTCTCTCAGAGCCTTGGTTCTCCATCTGAACACCTGAGCTCATGACAGAACCTATACAGGTGGTGTTGAGGACTAACTGGACTGCTGCCTGGGCCAGCCTGATCTGTCCTTGTGGTCACTCATGGTGACTATGAAAACTCTCATGAGTTTTTCTTTCGTTTTAGATTTCCCTACACAAGATCACTTCACCAGTGTGACAAAGACCGGACAGGTATAGGCAGGCAGACTTGTGGGTTTTGGAGCAGCTGATGGTGGGGAAGCTGGTAGCAGTTGTAGCCCATCCTTACCTCCTATCTTCTGATCTCATCCTGGGCACTCATCATCCAAAGTCTTAAAGCGACAACGTTTGCGGGCAGAAAGCTCTACGAAGAAGGTCTTGCCTAGCACCAGTTCTACTTCAGCAGCAAGGTAGAAATCTTCCCACACCCCAAACCTGACCCCCCATACAAAGGCTAGAGATGACTCTGGCCTCAGAATGCCCCATCTGTGCTTGTGCTCTGGGACTCTGTTGGCATTCAGTGCCAGAGGGGCTGATCTAATGATGGCTTTGGTCATGCTTGAGTTCATCTTTGGAGGGGAATGTAACCAACACACATCTCCCACCTGGGGTAGTGTCTGAGAGTTAGGTGGTTGTACATGGCAAGACAGGTGGATCCTAGTCCTGCCGCCAACCCCTGTGGATGCCCATGGTTAGAAAGAGGGACAGTTGGCATCACAGAGCTGATGTTCCTGGAGCAACATCACAGAGGTGCAGAAGTACTGGGCTTTGGTGTCCCGGTCATCTGCTCTGTCCACTGAGCCTTGTGTGGGTCATTAGATTGGAGGCTCTGGTTACCAGCCCCACATGAAGGCTTTATGGAAGTTAAATAACAGAAGTCACATGATTATACAACTTACTAGATGTTTTATGAGCCCTAGTTGACTTGTCTTAATGCCTGCTTTTGAGAAAGTAAAGGGAGCCCTTCTCTGCCTTTACCTGCTGAAAGTATTTTTGAACCTGAGTGTTATGTGCAATGTCAAGAGAAACAAAGACCAACCAAATGAGTGAAGCAGAGGCTATTAACTATGGGAGGCAGTCAGCCACCACCAAAGTGGGACTAGTCTACCACCTTGGTGGATTCAAGGGCAGACAGTGGAGCAGGAACCTTACAGTGGGAAAGGGGAGCTGGTGGGAGCCAACCATCTGAATGTGGGGCATCCTTTGGGGTTGGTTAAGGTGCACATCTGGTTTACTCTGGTTGATCCCAAGTTAGAAATAGGGACAAATATTAGGAAAATTGTCTCAAGTCCTGGCAATCATTATAGTGGATATTGGTTAGCTTCCTGGCCTGTCACTAGCAATAGCAATCTGACTTTCTGTATGTAAGCCTAACTCCCAGCAGGCTGATTTTGGGCTGCTTATCATAGGAAGGGGTCCAGAGTCCTGGGCAGGACATAGCAAGAGGGCTATGGAGTGCTGCAGGCAGTGAATCAGAGTTCTGTTTGTTCACAGGTGACACAGCACTGTTCGTTTCTGTATTCAACCTCTAGGTGACTGTCTTGATCCATGTCAGTAGGGCTGCCACAGTACCCAACTCAATTTACATCAAATCAATAACAATTCCTTGGTATGAATATATCCCAAATATTGTATGGGATATAGTTAATACTAAAAATTGCTAATTACTCATATGAAATTCAGGTTTAAATGGCATATCCTATCTTTTCTAACCCTGGTGACACTACCTGTGGCTCAGCCTGCTTTTCTTTGGATCCTCACCACAGTAAAGGGAGGGTGCACATTTCTGGGCCTGAACCCCTCTGTCTTTTGCCCTTTCCCAATGGCCTTGATTGGACATTAGCAGTAAAGGCTTCACCCCAAGGTGAAGTTGTCTTCAGGGCTATTGAACAGGCAGGAAGAATCCTCCCCCTTTCCAGGCTGGGCTCCCACAGGCACACACTTGCATTTCCTCTGTTCCTAGTAGGCAGAGCACTGAAACATCTTTGTCCTACAGTGTCACACGGCATCCCAAACTCACCAAATTGGAAAGAAGGTACCAGCTTCTTGGGGAAAAGCCTCCTCCTCCAGCTGAGTAAGTGGTGACAGAGTTCCCTTTAAGTGCATTGTTTCAGCATGGTGCGGTGTGGGTTGGGGGGAGCGGATCTGGCTCTGCTGAGAGGAAAAGCAAGAAAGGGAAAGGGGATGGGGAGGTCAGTAAAGAAAAGGGAAAAGAGGGGACAGTTAAGTATCAAGGTCAATTTGTCTTGGCCCATTCCATCTAAGTTTACTGAGAGATGCTTTTACCAAAATTTCATGTTTTTCTAGCATTTTGTTGGTGGCAGGGCAGCAGACACTCCTGAAGTTTGGAGGTTTTGGTAGCTTTTTCAGTGCTTCCCTCCTCACCCTCGTTTTTCTTGTCATTTCCCAATAATTAAAACAAATACTGGTCTTCTTGGTGTGGCTTCATTTCAAGCAAACTAGCAAAGTGTCAAGTTCAGACAATTAAAAGCCCTGGAGAAAGTCGAGAGCAGTGGAGCCCCCATTCTGTCTAACCAGGGATCCTACACAGAGTCCCTCTTCTTGTCATCCCTTTTGCCTAGAGTCTGATCTCTGGAGCTGGGAACCATGCCCTTCTGTGCACAACTGCTCCACCAGGCAAACCAGGAGTTACCTGCCTGCAAGTTGTCAGTTACACACGCCTTCAACCCACACACCAGACACTCTGCACCATGAAGATCTTGACTCTCTGTTTTCTGTAGTTCCATGCCATTTTATCAAGTGTAGACTAGTGACATTACCACCACAGTCAAGATTCAGAACTGTTCCATCTCCACAAAGATCTCCTCTTGTTACCCATTCACATGCCACTCCCAATCCTATGCAGCCAGGAATCCTCTTTCCATCCTGATAATTTTGTCACTTGGAGAATATCATACAAGTGGACTCATGGAGCTTTTGACCTTTATTCAGAGTGCTTCTTGTACTCAGCATAGTAATCCTGAGACCTGTCTTAGTCCATCTGTGCAGCTATAACTGAATGCCTAAGACTGGATAATTTACGAAGAGCAACTATTTACTTTACAGTGCTGGAGACTGGGAAGTATAAGGTCAAAGCACCAGCATCTGCATTTGATAAGGACCTTCTTGATGCAACATCTCATGAGGAGAGGTGAAATCTCACAGAGCAGAGTAGGGGAGAAAAGAGAGGGTAATTGGAGTGAGGGAGAGAGAAAGAAAGAAGACTGAATTCATCCTTTTATCAGGAGCCCACTCCTATTAAAGGTCTACCTCTCAACACTTTGCACTGAGGATGAACTTTGGAGGACACATTCAAATCATAACATGATCCATCCAAATTGTCACATGAATCAGTAGTGCATTCTTTTGTATGATTGAATAGATTTCATAACAGAAATGTATCACAGTTTTTTAGTGATCCTTTAAAGAAAAAATCATCATAGGCTTAATAGAAATAAAATTAATTGAGCATTTATTAAATCTCTGAGAAAGAAAAAACTAACCTGACATAGTGCAGTGGTTAATTGCTCAGAAAAGAGAATCAGACTAATCCTATTTGTAGCGCCACATTGGGATCCTAGCCAAGTGACTTCTCCCCAAGCCTCAATCTTTTCATCTGTACAGTGGGTAGGAGAGAACCCTCCTCTTATAGTTGTAGAAAAGAACCAGTGAGTTCTCATGGGTCCCAATTTGGGCTGCCTTCAGTAACACAGAATGATGCCTTCTACACTAGTAAAAATCTTGAAATACGGTAAATTTGTAGGGAAAAATGGCAAATAAATATGTTAGCCTTTCTCCTGCCCCCAGGTTACTTCCTAAAGAAACCTTAAAAACTCAGTATGGGCAAGGAGAGTTTTGAATAGACCATGCACTAAGGAAGAAGCACAAGTGGAGAGAAACATGTGAGGGAAACAGTCAGCTTCAATGGAATACAAAGAAAGGAAAGAGGAGCAACAGGTCCACTCCATACCTGAGATTAAGCAACACATAAATAGATTTTTGTGGAAACTGCCAGTTTGGAGTAGAGGTTGGAGATGGTCCCTCCCTTTCACTGAGAGTTGGTACTCAATAGCATGTTGTCTTTCCAGAAAGCAATTTGACAAGGTATAGTGAAAGCCCTATGTCTTAGTTACTTTTCTTGTTGCTGAGACAAACTCAAAGTTAAAGGAGTAAAGGTTTATTTTGGTGACAATTTGTGGAAGTTTCAGTCCATAGTTGGCTGCTCCAGGGCAGGGTGGCCTGGCAGAGGGGGATCACAGGGGAGAAACAGTTCATGGCGAGCAGAAGGCAGCAAGGTAGCAAAGAAGCAACAGCAACCTGCCCCTCCCTTTTATCCCTTCCAGGCTACCTGTCCTTTGGGTGGTACCACTCACACCCCAGGTGGGCTTTCCTATTATCCACACCCAGAATTAAGCCAAACCAATCAGTGGACTAATTTAGTAACTGCAAACACTTAAATGCAGCATCACACATTTAATCCCAGCATCACCTATCCTAGATTCAGCCACCCCTGAAAAGCCCTCTGAAAAGTCTCCACAGGAGACTTTGGAGGATCATTAGACATAAGCCATAACATCCTAAAATTATGCCTTTTCACAGCTCTTCAGGTATTTCTCGCGAGGAGATTGTTCCACTGTGAAGAAAACCTTCTTGCACAAATATGTTCCATGCAATACTTTTTATGCCAATTGAAAATGGGAAAACCCCTAAAAATCCAAAATTAGAACATTGTAGACTGTGGTGTATGTGTACTTGATGGTGCTCCACAACGATTTAAGAAAATAGCACAATATGGGGGATGCTTACAGCTTAATAAATGAACAGAGCATAATGTAAAATCACATACACCTAATTATGGCTGATTTTATTTATAAAATTAGCAGGAAGAAATACATTAAAATGTTGGTGTTAATTTTCCCTTGTTTTTCAATGTATTCTTAATTTTCCTTAAGTATGATAAATGAATTTTAAAATGAGATACCAAGTGATCTATACACATACAATTTAGAAAGTGGCAAACATGACGTATGTGTGTAGCCATCATTGTGACACTTTATACAGATAGTGAAATATTAAGTGCCCTGATGTTACATGGAGTTTGAAAGTATCTGTACTTTATCTCATTCTTGATTTCAAGATGTTTGACCTAACTGGGCAAGAATATCCACTGGGTCTGCAGAAATTTGCTTACACATTCCTGGGGTGTATACCATGGGCCTCAGGGCCAGAGCAAGCAGGAGGATGTTTGCTTCTACAGGAAGTCCTGTTCATTTGATCACTGTTTGTAAACCATCATTCTTTCTTCTTTCAACCAATACTGAGACACTGACAGGTCTAGGCCCTGCACTTGGCTAGACATTGCATGGTGAGCAAAAACAGACACATAAAATCCACATCCTGTGTCAAAATATGAACTCAGACACAGTGAAGTATTAGCAAGTTTGTTTGAGCAGACAGCAGTTCATGAAAGGGTCAGTGTCAGATGATAAGTGGTGTAGGCCTCCACCAAGGAATATAATACCAGGAAAAAACCTTTTACAAGGAGTTTGCCAAAACTAGACAAAGAAAAACTTAGGTGAGCTAAAGTGGAAAGTCTCTAGCTAGGGGTTAGTCAGCTATTTCTGATCAGTTAAGCTTGAATTTTGTTTTCCTAGACCATAACATTCATTCTGAGTTTGCTTCCTTTTCGTTTATGTAGGAACCCTTAGAGCTGTTTCAGCCTAATGATTTTCTAATTCATATTTTGAACATCCATGGAGTTTACAATCAGCTGAAAGTGATGAATGATGATCATGATTAAAAAATTAACCCCAAATCTGTGTGATTAGATGGCTATAGGGCTGAGGAGCATTCTGAAATTATTAGGCAATTGAGAATTAGCACTGGGCTAAAATCCAGATATGACTAAGGCGAAAGTTTCAGCTTCTTTTTGGAGAGCAATCAGTGTGCACAGATCTGGGGCAGTGATGAGTAATTATAAAGGATGATGGGTGCCAACAGAGTACTTAGAACATTCTGTTTGGTTGTGTCCATGTTGGCATATTTAGACAAGGCCCATCAGGGGTCTGCTTCCTGTGTGTTGCAGGGATTTCAAAGGAATCATCCTGGCCCACCTATGGGAAAGCAATGTGAACCTGCTGTCTGTTGCAGAAGTAAGATCCACTGCCCATGGACCTGAACCCAACCTGGAGTACATTCCAGCTGCCTCTGCCTTTTACAGTCTGTTGATCATGGCTACTTGGGAGTAAATGACAAGAAGTGATTTCACCTTCTTCATGATTTCCCTAGCTTCCTTTACTTTCTGTATTTTCTCTTCCTAGAAGCCTAACTTCTTTCATTCAGCATTTAATTGTGTATTTAGGCAGTCCCCAAACATATCTTGGACACCATTTGCATATCAAGTCCTGGACATACCAAGAGGAACAAACTTGGCCTCTGTCCCCAAGGTACCCAGAACCCGGTAGGAGTCCAGCGGTTATAGCGGGGCACAGGGAGACAGGTGGGGCTGTGGAAGTGACTTCTGGTCAGCACCATGCTCCAGCACATCGTACACAATACTGGTGCCTTCTTTTGCTACCTTCCACAGAGCTGGGCACCCTTGCCCATCTTTGTGTCTCATGGTCTTGTGCCCAGCATGATGCTTCCTAGTAGGCTCCCAACCTGGTCTCAGTTTGAGATTCCATTGATTTGGATCTTGAAGTATATAGGATTTGTCATTCATTCACTCATTTAACAAGTAATGAAGACTGACTATGGCCCTGAGTCACACTAAGTGGGCCCTGTGTCAGAGACAGGAGATGGCAAGGCCAGAGTGGGAACATGAGCAAAGACTAGAAGGTATGAAGATTAAGGTAGGTGGGTAGATCTAGGAGCCAAGGGTAGAGCCCCATGGGGAGGGCCCTCACCCAAGCATGGTTGGTCACTCCTCTATGGCAGGATTTTTACCGCAAAGAGAAGCACCCAGTCACCAGGCCTGACTGCATGTATGAGACTTTGGACCAGTGTACTGACCACATCTGTAGGAAGATCCTGGAGTACCAGAGCCAGACAGATGAGTACCACAACTCCTGCCTCATGGGTATGTGTGTTTGGCAGCTGGCAGGTGGGATCCAGGTGGGGCACAAACCCAGAGAGCATGTTTGGCCTTGACCCCTTGTCAGTCGAGGTCACTGGGAGACACAGGAGCCTTCTTGTGAAAAGGTGATCTCTTAGAATTAGATAAAAGTAATAGTTAGAGTTAACTGGAGAAAAGCTATGCAAAAAAAGATTTTTCCTCTTTGTGCTCTATCGGGTGAATGGACTCACACAGTCTTTTGTGACTGGCTTCTTAAATTTTGCACAATTTTTTCTTCAGAGAGGAAAGGTTTATTATGGCTTACAGTTTTAGGGGTTTCAATCCATTGCTTTTAGGCCTGTAGTGAGACAAACATCAAAGTGGGAGCAACTGGCAGAGAAAGCTGCTCATCTCATGGTGACCAGGAAACAACAAGAAAGATAAGAAGGGCCAGAGACCCAAGATCCCTTTTAAGATCACAAACCAATGACTGACTTCCTCCCACTAAGCCTCCACCTCTTAAAGGTTCCACTACTTCCTGGCAGTGCCATAAGCTGGAGACCAGGCCTTCAACACGTTGACCTTTGGGGGACACTTATCCAAATCATAATGAGTGGTCTTTCAAAGTATTTCTTTGTCTTTTCTATTTATTTTACTTAAGGTGTAAACATTTATAAGTGTTTCATTCAAATTACCCTCAGGACACTAAAACCAGATAACAAAGTCCTATAAGCAAATGTAACTCTACAAGTTACACCCATCTTAGAACGATTTGCCAAGAAGTGTCTTTTATTTTGTATTAGCACATATCAAGTTTACAAAATAATGAATTTATTGTGACATTTTCAAACATTGTCTAATGTTTTCAGGTTTACACGTGTTGTAGATTGTGTCTGTATGTCCTTCCTGAATGATATTTGATGGTGCTGATCTGCTACATTGCAGTGCTGTGCTCTGTCATTTCAGAGGCAGCCTGGAAAATAGGAGGGAAGAATTGAGGAAAATCAGGCCTGAGGCCCAAAGTAGGACTTTGCCATGTAATCTCACTTCCCTGAGGCTCAAGTTCCTTGTCTATAAATAGGAGATAGTAACAACATCCTCCATGGAAAGTCTTTATGAGGATTAATCCTCTGCATGAATTTGCATGCACAGGGAATGAATGATCAGCAGTAGTTCTTATGACTGTGGTTACAGAATGACTCGAATTGAAACTACAATTGTCTCTCTGGCTTAAATTTTCCCCAAGTGAGCTCTAAAAGATCCTATCCTACATGACGATCCTCAAAACAGAGGTCCCGTGGTCAAATGGGTTTGGGAAATGCTGCAGATGAGAATTCTCTCTGGCAGATCGATAATTCTCCACAAGGGAAGACTTGCATATCCTTAGTTTGATAGTCCAGTGTCCTCACTACTGACAATCTGTAAAATGCTGGGAAAATATTTTGGGGACAGTATTTTTTTAAATGCATAGATGAGCTAGTTTTAAAATAAAAAACACACAAAAACCAAAACCTGAGTGAAAATAGGACCATCAAATGATAAATTGGTTACTGTCCTAAATGCACTTACTAACTCCACCCAAGGTGGCAAGTTCCACATAAAGTTGGAACCTCACAGGGCTCCACCCTGAGTGAAGTGAAGGAGATAAAAATCAAGCTCTTCCTTTTAACAATGAGGAAATTATGTTGTATTAGAAATTTAAAAACCTTGGTACTAGGCGAATGGAGAGCGCGCCAATGGGAATCCAGAGCTATGAGTAATCTCTTATGTTGTTTCTAAACCTGAATTCACACTTATTTAAATACGAATTCAGTTTTGTTCTTGAGGGTCATCCAAATGATCTTAGACTGATACTTTAGTTTAAAATGATCTTAGTTGATGGCATTCAAAACTTCCTTAAATTTTTCTCTAGAAAGCCCACCTTCAATTTAGACCTCAGAGTATTTGCACAAATAAAAATTCTCAGAATCAGAGTTCACCATAATAAACAAACAATAACAAAACCCATGCAGACACAAGGAAACAAAGCACCTTAAGCAAGAGACACAAATGTTGAAATTATCAAATACAATATAAAATAGTGAATATACTCGTTATAATAGTTAAATAAAAGAGGGAATTGGAAGTATAAGGGGCAAGAAATTATTAAAATGACAAAGTAGATACAAAAGAGAAAGTTCTATTTGATTTTTCAAATAGAACTTTTAAAAAAGAAAAAATTAAGACTCGAAAATTTAAAACTAAGAATGGCTTTACTACCAAGTTGTCCATAGCTGAAGGTGAAATTGTTGAACTGGAGGGTTAAATCCAAAGAAAATATACAGATTGCAACACAGGAAGACAAAGAGATGAAAATATGGTGAAGAAGTACAAAAGATGTGAATGAAAGAGTAGGTCTAACATGTGGATATCAGAGATACAGAAGGAGAGAGAGGAGACTAGATCAAGGCCATATTTGAAGAGATGTAGAGGCATCAGAGTATACAGAGGAGAAACCCTCTGAACTTACATAAGCAATATTTTCTATATTGGTTTGACTATATTTTCTACATTGGTTTGATGGAATCCCTATCCCTGTGGGGGACTAGAGTTTTCCCTTTGGGAGACTGCTAAGAACCTTTGTTGGAGAGATCAATCAAGCAACTTGATTTCACCATGTCCTTTCCTGTGGCTCCTACCCTCAATTCCTGCAGAATTACGAGTCCAAATAAAGAGATTTGAGGAGCTGTTGCCCCAGGTGTGTTGGCTGGTAACAGAAAATTTCAAGAAGCAGCACTGGCAAAAGTTTTGCACCACCATGGAAGACATCCGAAAAGAGTTTGAGAAGCAGCGAAAGCAGCTGGAGAGAAGGAAGGTGAGGGACCCAGGACCAGCCAGTTCCATTTCAGAACTTAGGGTTGCTGGGAGTTCAGAATGGAGGTAAGCCATGGGCAGCCATGTCCAAGAGCCGAAGATGAGCTGGGTTTGGGATTATTGGATGGGGACTGAGAGGCAGAAGGCATTGATGTTTCCAAAATTTTTTTTTTCTTTTTTGTACTGGGAATCAAACTCAGGACCTTGTACTTCCCAGGTAGGCACTGTGCCACAGCGTTATATCCCTAGCCCCAGAAGGCATTGATGAAATCAGAACTGAACTAACAACTTCTCATAGCAGATATTCAGCAAACCCTGTGCTGGATTCAGTGGGAGGGTATACTGGGCTTGGTGGAGTCATGGTAATTGCAATCAGCATTGACTTTTCACACTGGCCCTTGGAGTCATGCAACATGATTGATGCTGATTTTACTGGACTAAAACCCCAGTTGTGCTGAGGCAGATGCTCAGATTGACCTTTCTGCAAGGCTCAGAGTTAGCTCTAGCCATGACTCCATCTTGACCCCTCTGCCACTTATTCTTCTGCCCATCCATGGCCCCTCACATAACCCAGGTCATAGGACACATTTGTCTGACCATGGCCTTGATTGACACAGGGACATTTTGTTGCTGACCTCAAGTCTGGGTCAAATCCCTGCTGAATTCTGGATTGTTTAATCAAAGGATCAAAATGCCCAGAAGCTCCATCCAAATCTTGGACATCCCCAAAATCTCCAGCAAATGAATTCTCTACATGCTTCAGAAAAGAAAAGACAAGAAGAGCTGAACAGTGCAATCAAGATGACCAGAGAAAGGCTAGAGGTCAGTGGTGCTCTAGACTCCCAGTCCGGGTGCTAAGGGCCACACTGCCCTGCAGAAAGATGACTTTGATGGAAAGCCACTGGCAAAGCATGACCATTGGTTGGCACCTGGTCCAAAACAGAAATGAAAGTGGGTGGGGTTTGTAAGTGAAATGGTCATTATTGGGTGTTTTACTTTACATTTCTTGGATTTCTAAATTGTTTTTAAGAATTAGTAATTGAAATTTTTTTCATCTTCAGTGAGGAAATGTCTGTGTGTGTTTGCTGTCCATTTCTGAATCATTTCTTATTCTCAAACTAAATTAGCTCTTAGGAGAGGCCCCTGACTCTGAGGACCAGTTGCTGGCTAGCTCTGAGGCAACTGGCACCATGGCTTTGGGCTCAGCTCACCAGTAGGCTCCCTACATCCTTCCTGCAGTGCCAACCCACATCTGACCTTGGAAGACAGTTCTCCCCACAACTCCATGCTTGGCCCTTTCTTCCAGGATTTTGCCAGGAAGTACAGCCACTTTTTCATCACCAGCTTAGCCACTTTCACCGAGAAGCTTCTGGTGCAGCTGGATGAAGTGGTTACTGTGGATGACATCCAGGTTGCAAGTAAGCACACCAGGCCTGTGCCCTGGTCCCAAGGGGTCAGGAGAGGTTGGCTAGCAGGGGTAAGAGGTGTCTACTTTTCTCCAACTCCACCAGGGTAAAAACAGTTTCTTCATTGAGGAGACTGATTGATTTTGTTTTCATTAAGAATAATTTTTTATTAAAAAGGCAAATGCCAGCTAGATCAAAGATTATACACAAACAAATGAAATCCTAGCAGTAAATATTTCACATGCTTGGGTTTAGGGCTAACTTTTCTAAGTATGGCAGAAGAACCAGAAACCATGAAAAAAATGACTGGCACTTCTCTGAGGCCAAAGCAAAAACAGAAAAATGTCAAATATGAAAAAATGAGCCACAAATTCGAAACATATTGCTCACAACCTATGAACCAGTGAAAAGGTTATTCTTCCTGTGGTACAAAGAACACATCAGTCACATTTTTTTTAAAAGAAGACAAGAAATATGGGAGAAATGTGCTTCAAAAGAGAAGCAGTTCTGTGACCAGTGGTTAAAAGATGCTCCACCTCACTGATGATGGAAAATGCAAATGTAAACATCAGTGAGATATCATTTCTCATCAACAGACTGCCAGGAGTTTAACTTTGGTGGCAACCAACCATGCCGAGAATGTAGGAAACAAATGCCCCTAAGGGATGCTTAGCAGGTATCTTGTAGGACCATATCTTGATAACTACTTTCTTGGAGAATCCTTTATCAGTTCCCATGAAAATTCTGCATGTGGCCGGCATGCTTGGGATCTCAGTACTATGAAAGAGTGAGGTAGAAGGATTTCAAATTCTAGCCATGTCTAGACAGTTTAGTGACTTAGCAAGATCCTGTCTCAAAAAAAAAAAAATCCTGGGGATGTAACTCAATGTGAAGACCTGGATTTAAGACCCAGTATCACCACCACTCTAAAAACAAAACAAAACAAACAAACAAAAAAAAAACCCAAAAAACAAACCTTATGTATATGCCTTTTGACCTAGCAGTTCTGAGAATGTATACAACAGAAATACTTACACACTCTTCCCAAGATATATGTTCAAGAATATTTGCTGCAGCACTGTTTGAAATAGCAAAGAACTGGAAGCAGCACCAATATTCAGACATAAGGGATTGGATGCATAAGAGATGGTACAGATATATAAGTGAATATTGTGCAGCTCTTAAAGTGGGAGTGGCAGGTCTGTAAGTGCTGATGTGGAAGGATGTAAGAAAGGATTGTATGTAAAAAGACAACTGGACAGGGAGAACATGTTTATGATCTCATGCTTTAAAAACATGTAGAATACCAACATATATACCCACAGGTGTTTAAATGAATCTGCGTGAGAGACAGAGATTGAGAGAGACAAAGTGAAGGAGAGAGACAGATTCTGAGGATAGGTACCAAACTGCTGATGAGAACTCTGCTGGGTGAGGTGGTAGAAGGCTTCTAAAATCACACAGACACACATACACACACACACACCAGTAAGTGATGTTTAAATTTTTTATAATGTCTATACTACCTTTATAAATGTAAAATTAAAATCTTATATTCAATGTCATTCATTACTAATCTATAAAGTAATCAAAATCTATTCTATTTTTAATGTTTTTATTACAAAGACAATAAATGTTTGTTGCAGTTAAATAAGAAACTTAGTATGAACTAAGAATTAAGTGAAGAACACATTCATTCTGTCCAGAAATCAGTGGCCTTGGTCCTCCTTGTCCCTTCCCCATAGATGCAGGCACAGATCCAGGTGCAGGGCCTGTGGATGTGTGTGACCTGATCCCCTTTAGGTGGACCCTGGGCTGGTCATTCTATGAATATTTTCAGTTGTGTGCACTGTGATTTGCTAAGCATCATTATTTACCAACTCATCTCCTACTGCTGTGCATTGGGGCCATTTCCAATTTTTCACTCCTGTAATTGCACCAAAGAGAATCTCTGCATCATGCATCATTATTTTGGGGCAACAAGCCCTTAGCTTGCAGATTCTGGGTCAAAATGCATACACGCTTTTGAGGTGTTGGCTACTTTCCAGTATCAGAGATTTCTTTGGGAATGCATGACCAGCAGACACACTGGTGCTTGAGAGCCCCATGAGAACAGACACCTGAGCTGGTAACAGAGCCCATTATGGTGCCTTTCCTAGAACTGCTAGGCAGGGAGGAACCCCCACACCAGACCCTAGGAGGTCTATGCGTGCTCTAATCTTGGGCTTCTGAGCCAAGCTGCTTGACTTTACCACATACAGCAGACAAGGGTGCAGTCAGGAAGGCTCCTGCTTGCAGTAGCCCTCACTTCACAAAAACATATCCTCTCCTTGTCACAAAAGTATATCCCAGGTTGGGTCAGCAA
This sequence comes from Dasyprocta punctata, assembly GCA_004363535.1. NCBI lineage: Eukaryota > Metazoa > Chordata > Mammalia > Rodentia > Dasyproctidae > Dasyprocta > Dasyprocta punctata. Next base: position 25,755 of record RJWM01018389.1, on the reverse strand, counting down.
GCTGGACATTCAACAAACAAGCCTGAATGCTGAATGTGTTGGTTCTAGGGGATGCTACTATACAGAAAGCATATGAGCTAAAAAAGATTCTACAAAGCATACTTGGGGGTTCACATGAGGTATGGGAAGATCAGAGCATCCAGCTCGGGGATCTGGAGCTGGGAAACACCTGGATCACTCCTCAGACTTCTGCAGTGATCCCCACTACCACCACTGCCCCAGCTGCCTGTCTCATACACCAGCTTCTCAGTGGAGGGGCTCTGCCTGCCACTGAAGACACCCAGTGAGGAGGCTGGGAATTAGCTCTCGTGCCTCTCAATGCTACCACATGGGACACTCCTTGATCTCAGGCTGTGGGTGAGGCCACAGTCAACAACCCAACTCTTCCCTGTCAGGGATGGAACCCTCCAAACAGAAAATGTCAATCCTCGTACGGAAGAAATTGGCCAGGCTCTCCCTGGAGGAAGAAAGTGAGAAGCCTCTGACCGAACGTGGGAGCAGGTGAGAGTCCAGAGCAGCAATAAATGTGTCTGTGGGGTGTTGGGCAGGGATACTTACGGGTTGGGTCTCTGATCTTAGAGATATTTGATAACTTTAGAAAGGCTTTTTTCTCTGAGCCTCAGTTTCCTTATCTGTGAAGTAGACATGGCAGTATACCTCACATAGTTTTATCACAAGGAAGTTAGATGAGGACATCCACGGAGTCCCCCACCCTGCACAAATGAAGAGCTCAGGAACTATGAGTTTACATGATAAGGACTCATCCTATGAATCCACAAAGAAAGGGAGGCCTGTCTCAGAGAGAGGCATATTCTCTGGTCACTGTGGGCACTGAGAACCACTCCAGCTATCTCTCATATGTGATGAGAACTGTCAATTTACCTGTCCCCTGTGCTTCAAGAATATGAAAGCAATGACTTGCCCACCTATGTTGCCAGCAGTGACTTTTATAGTATATGTCTCAGTTACTTTTCTCTCATTGCTGGGACAAAACACCTGACACACAAAATGAAGGAAAGAAAGATTTATTTAGCTCACTGTGGAGGCCTCAGTCCATAATCAGATGGCTCCAAGGCAGGGTGGCATGGCACTAGGGCAACACTTCAAGGCAGCAGCCAGAGAAAAAAGAGGAAGGACACCTCCTTTCCTCCTCTATGTTGTATGCCAGTTACCCACCCCTGGGTGGGTGTAGCACTCACGCCATCAATCCTAGTGCTAGACAACAGACCAATCACAAATGCTGGATTCAGCCACCTCCATGACTGAAAGGGGCTTTGGGGGTACATTTAAACAAACCACAACAGTATAGTAGGGAAAATGGGCTAGGACTGCTGGCTGGCTTGCAGACTGATAGGGAAACAGACCCAGAAAAGTTATGGATTCTGCTTCCCCACATAGAACCCGAGACTGCACACACAGCCATTACAACAGTATGGAAATACAAAGCAGAATTTAGAGAAGTGAAACATTAAATGTTTAGTCGGGCCTTTCCTTTTTATGAAGCTGTTTAAAGCCATGATAGTTGTTGAGCTTTGTCAGCAACAGGGGTGGCAGGTGAGTTTTGAATAATGAAGCCAAACGTGTGTTTGTAGGAAGTGGCCAGGAATCCAGCCCACCGAAGCCACCATCCAAAACAAGATTCTTGTTCAGAAGACCCCCTCGGTAACCACCTCTAAGACCACCCTGGGCCACCTGGCTGCAGTGGAAGCCCGAGACACAGTGTACCTGGTGAGACTGGGTGGGATGGGTGTATCCCCGGGAGTACAGAGCAGCTCAGTGTGGCTGCCTCAGGAAGAAGGGAGCTGCTCACACAGGATATATCCTATAGAGCAGACAACAAACACATGTCAATGCTTCCCAAAGCCACAGGTTTCAACACTCTACTGATATTCATAGACACGAAGATGTGAGCCAGGGGTTACATCTGGTACCAGTGCTAGCGTGGGTCTAAGTTTGAGCCTGCTGCTGTGGGAGGCCACCTGAAGGACACCTACCCACAGTGGGTATGAAGAAAACCTTTGCAGAGGGACAGTAGGGTGAGTTAAGGAATGTGGCAGTCAGGCATGGAGGTGACGGTAGCAGTGACTTTGCAGTGGGGACTTGATAGCAGGAGCACTAAGCAGCTAAGCATCTGTTAGTATCTTGTGTTCTTAACATGAGGCATCTCGCTGAATCCTCCCAGGAGGAGATGGAATGATGGTCCCCATTTCATTGATAAGGACACCGTTGCCTGAAGACACTTGTTCTTCTATGCCATGACAGGGTGGCAGAGCCAGGATTTGATCCCACTGCCTATGAAATCCCTACAAATCTGCCTGACAAGGGAGACTACCCAGGTGTTACCTCCCAGTCAAGGGACCTTGTAGCTTGAAAGATCCATGGGTCCAAGTGCTCCAAGAAAGGTCTTGTCCTGTCTGCAGATCTGCTGGTCCTGGGAATGGAAGAGCCAGATATGCTTGGTGCTGGCACTTCCTTAACTCCCAGGCAGAGAGAATGACTCTGCTCACTGAGGTCAACCAGGGATGGAGGCCAGGGGCTCAGCCTCAGGAGGATGCCAAGATTCCTGAGCTCCAGGAGGCTCCTCTACAGGACTGAGGTCAGGATAATGCAGACTAAGCCAGAGAGACATGGTCCTAGACCCTGTCCAGCCCCCTCTCTTACCAAGTGATGCCAGCCAAGGTTCTGAGCCTCAGTCTTCCCATTTATAAAATGAGGAAAGGAACAAATGAATTATTGGGTGAATTCATGGAAACTCTTGCTAGTCCTGCAGTGGGTTTAGACTGCTTACAAGCTAGTTATAGTGCTCCTGGAGCAGAGTGCATGAGTCCGTCAACCTGGTCCCTCCTGCTGACTTTCTTTCTTAGAATTACTTAGCACTGTTTGAAGAGGAGCTGAAGAAGATCCACAGTGACAATGCAATACAAGTGAAACAGGCTCAGCGCTGGAAAGACAGCTGGATGCGCTCCTTGGACACCATCCAGGGCCTATATCTGTGACCCTACCTTGCCTCAAGTAAAGTGATGTTTGTGCACATTTCTGTCTGTCTCTTGATCCATCTGGCTATCCATCCATACATCTCTGTTCTGTGCCAGGTACTGTAGCTCCATCAGAGACAGGGCACGGTATGGTCCCAGTCTATGTGGAACTCACTTCCTGTGAGGAAAACAAACATGACATGAAAGAAGATGTCCACATAGTCAACAAAAAAAGTAGGTATTAGGAATGGGTCACTTAAAATAGATAACAGAGCTTCAAAGGAAATAACTCTCCAAAGGCATGCCTGGCATTTCATTTTTCATTTCCTCTGGGTGGTGCTATGAAAAGGCAGTTTTCTGCAGCTGGGCCATGAGGTATGAGGGATTTGCCTGGCCATTGCTAGGGGATACTCCATTTGCAATTCTGCTCCCCAGATCAGGCACAGAGGGGTATCTGCATGGGCTTTCAGGGAGAGAAGAAGTGATATGAAGGCTTGCAGGCTCAGGACTGAAATCTGGAGGGAGGTACTCCACCCAGCACTCACCTTCCTGTCCTTCTAGCCATAACCTGAGTTGTGACAAGTCCACCAGGGTTCCAATGCTTCACAGCCTCCTTCAGCCCAAGAAGAACTCAGCCCTCATCCCATGCCACCCTGCCACCTACAGAGAGCAGGGAGGGAGGGAGAGAAGGAGAAGGGAGAGAGAGAGAGAGAGAGAGAGAGAGTGAAGGGGCTGCCCAGAGAGAGTCACAATTCTGGCCTGGTTTGGATGAACCTGCCTAGGGATGCCCTATGTTACATTCAGATACCTCATGCCAAATGGCCAGAAGCTTCAGGGGTGAGGGCTAAGCCAATGTCTGCAGCGAAGAAAAAGCTCTCACTTGTTCCTGAGGCCAGAGCAGAGTCTAAGGCTATAGGAAGAAAACATTTTGCTCTCCTAAAGATCTTTGGCCAAGCGAGCTGCATGGGAAGCTGTTTCTGGAATGTGGATGCCTGATTATAAGCTCTAAATTCCTTTGGGATATATCACCACAGAAGTGAAGTGGTGATTTTTCAAGGTCTCATCGTCTAGGTCCTTTCCTTCAATAAGACCCTGTCTAATCTACCAACTGATTACCTACACCTGAGTGTCATCTAACTACAGTTTCACCATCACTGAGAGACTTAAATATATCCAGGGTCCCAGGTTTGAGCAGACAGAAATGCTTTGGAGCCTCCTTTGGCTTATCAGTCCATTGCCTCTCAAGACCTATCTCTTAACCTGCACAATCGGGGTCATACTAACATTGGCTTCCTGGGGCCATCACCAAGTATACATGAGCTCATAATTATAAATCCATGGCTTGGTATCAGAGGTAACAAATGCACACACTTAGAGTTGGGAGAACTATAAGAATGGGCAGGACACAGCATGGAATACAACTTTAACCGTCCCTACATCCTAAATCTCCCTGTGTGATATTTGAAAAGTTACTTCCCCTCTAGGCCTCTTTCCATTTTGTTCCACAAAGGGGTTGAAATGGAAGAAAACTTATATATTGTCATCCTATAGCATAAAACCTTCTGATGACTTCCCACTGTGTCTTGGTCACTTTCTTGTTGCTGGGACCAAATATCTGATGCCCACAATTTAAAGGAGGATGGATTTATTTTGTTTTACATTTCACTCCATAGTTGGCTGACTGCAAGGCAGAACAGCATGGCACAGGGGCATGGCAGAAGAATAGCTGCTCACCTCATGGCAGACAGGAAGAGGAGCAGGGAGAGAGACAAACACATCAGGTCATGCCCCCAGTGACCACTCTCTTCTGACCAGGCCCAACTTCCTAGCAGTAAATTTATCTATAAACTTATCAGTGAATCTAATCACCTCCTGAAAGCTCTGCCTGAGAGCGTGAGACTTTGGGGAGCCATTCAGATGTAAATCATAACACTGCAATTAGAATCAGACCTAAGTGCCTCATCCTCGTTGGGGGTATCCACGACAGCTTGCAATGATCAGTTAGTAATGACTCGATTCAGAATACTGCAGAAGTGACAAGATGCCATTTTGGTGGGGCTGCTATTCAAAACAGCATAGAATGGGTGGCCCAAATATGATAGAAGCTCATTCCTCATAGCCCTGGAGGCTGAAAGTCTGAGATCAGAATTCCAACCTGGTCCTCCCATAGTCCAGAGACCACAACTCCAGCTTCCTGAGAGACCTGAGTGTGGTCAAGATACCTAAGGGAGCTGTGCCAGGAGTCCTTGTCCACAGAAGCCATGAGACACTCACCATTTGGACTGTAACAGTGCTCATGTTATGAGAAGAGCAGATAACTAACCTAGAGCACCAGGCCCCAGGCTCCAGCCCTGCCACGCTCCTCCCTCCCCTCTTCTGTCTTCCCAGTCTCCCCTCAGCCACACAGGCTACCTTCTAACCTCCTCTGCCAAACTCACTCTGTCTGCCAGTCCCTGGTTCAGTGGTGCCTTTTCCCTGATGCACTGCTCCCAAATTTGTACATGTCTGGTTCCCACTTGTTCTGGTCACAGCATAAATGTCACCTCAGGGAGGCCTTTCTTATCCTCCCACCCAGTATCTCCCCACTCCTACCTCAAACCCTGTTTGATTTTTGTTGTAGCTCTTGCTCTTGTCTTTCACATATACGTGATTTCGTGTTCTGTTATTCCCCTCCAGACTGGGAACTCCCCTCAAGTGGTCCCCTGATGGTTTTCAGCACCTCATAGTGGACCCATCTAGGTACTTAGCAGAGAGTTAGTGCTCAGGGGGCATGGTTGCTGAACAAATAACAGGAAAGATTATAGGGATCCACCTCCCACTTCTCGTCAGCTCAGACTCTGGAGATAATCACAAATAACAGGAGGTGTCAGTTGAGCCTGAGGCAGAAGGATGACCAGAATGACCTCTGCATGGCTCTCACCAGGCTGCTGTTCCTCTGGCAAAGCCCAGGGGCACCACTGACCCAGCAAGCTGCCCACCCCCTGGTGGCCAGCACCAGCAACACAGCCCCATACAGGAATATTGACCACACTCACACATTTCACCAAACCTAAGGCAGTGCTTCTCAGAGTCTTGTGGAGGCAAAGGAGAGGGTCTGAAGCCTCCAAGAGCAATGCAAGGGACCTTAGGTACCTCCCTTATCCACTCTTTACCTACACTCCCTGGAGTGCATATTTGATTCACTCAGGAGGCATCCTCACCTCAGCTATAACAGTGACTCCTCCCTCTTCCAGATGAGGACCACAAGGATCCAAGGATGGGATCTCTGGGCCCCAGACTCTGTATGTACCAGGTGGAGGGGATCACTGCAAGCTGTTGTGGATGCCACCACTCTGCAGGTCAGGACGGAGTACCTCAGTATGATTCTAATCACAGTGTTATGGTTTATACTAGAAATCTACCCCCGCAAAACCTCACACTCTGATAGATTCAGGATCCCTTGCTATGGCTCCTTCTGCCCTGTAGTAAGTCCTCATCCACCAAACTCCTGTCCTCCCCCTGCTCTGAATGACTTCCAGAGAGTGAAAAGCATTTTCTCAGGGTCTTGGAGCACAGTGAGACACTGAGGGAGAACTCATGCCAGTAGTTACTTTCTGAGTGTGGGGAACCTTTAGAGTCATCTATTCCAAGCACTCCAATTTACACTGTAGGAAAGGGAGGCTTTCTTCCCTATAGCCCCCATCCACATGGAGAAGAATCTCATCCTATTCTAGGTCCCAAGAGCAGCAGACTTCAGAATACTGCTGCTGTCCTCTAAAGGCTGCCTGGGGACCTTACGGAACCCTACTTTCCCCCTGCCCATGCTCTGGGCCCTGGATATGTTGCTTGGAGGCTGACTACCACTTCCCTATAACAGGGCTAGGGAAGTCCCTGTCTCTTTCTGAGATTCAGTTTTCCAAATGCCTAAGTGTGTGCTTACTGAGGATACAGTATCAGGCTCCATCAACGCAGAATGAGAAATTGAGGTGAGATGTCTGAGGTTCACCTGAGTACAGAAGAGTCCCTAACTCACACAGATGCTGGGGGATACCAGACCTGGTGTCTATGGCTGGAGCTCTGCATCTGGACTGAAAAGAACATGCTGGTGAGTTCCTGCATCACTGCACTTGCACATCCGGTGTAGCAAGAATCCACAGGCAAAGGTGATCTGGACAGTCAGCTGTGTTCCCAACACCTGCTGGGCCTTGGTCACAGGAAGTGATATCAACCTCATATAAGCCCTAGGACTGAGGGTGTTTAAGGAGTAGTCCCCTCACTCAAGAAAAAAAAAAAAACCTAAGGTGCTGTTCCCAATAGAAGATGGCTTGATGTTGGCCAGGCAAAGGCACCTGGTCTCCGAATCATACACAGGACTCTACATTTGCCCCTGCCACTGTTCTCACAGGAATATGACCCAGGGAAGGCATGTGTTTTGTCCATGGTCACATAGTGGCAAACCCAGTGGCAAATCCTATACTTCAATTAGCATTAGAATGACTGCATATACAATCATGTGTCACTTAAAGATGGGGACATATTCTCTCAATGAAATCAAGAGACATGGTAAACAGAAGATGTATCAGGTTGCTGTCTGTGTAACATGGCATATTGTTTTATAGTAAACCTTTTAATAAGTAGTATACCATAAATTAATAATGTGAGGTATACTACAGTAAATATGTAAACCAGTAGCATTATTATCATTATCAAGTATTATGGCCATGCATAATTGTATGTGCTATACTTCTATAGAACCAGCAATGCGGAAGGGTCATTTACACAAGCATTACCACAAACGTGTGAGTAATGTGCTGCATTACTCACATTGCAATGGCTACATCATTAGGCAGTAGAAATTTTTCGGTTCCATTATCACCTGATAGAACACCATTATATATGCAGTCCATTGTTGACTGAAAAATCATTTTGTGGTTTGAGTTACTAGAATCTCCAAAATAACCGTGACATGAATAAAAGAGAGAATTTTTTCCCTTCTCATGCCAAAGAACTGAAGACACAAGCAGAAATACCGATATTGGACCAACTGCTATGGAAGTTCACAAACCATCTTTCTGTTTGAGTATCTTAGTGTATGGTTTACATTATCATAGTTGTCAAGGAGCTGGTTCCTGCTTGCATCAAAGTTACTGCTAGCACTCCAACCTGGACTAGCATTTCAGAGGGCAAGCAGGGGAAAATAGGGCAGGGCAGAGGGGCCTCTCCCAGTGTGTCTTTTCCATCTGGGAAGCTTCCCCAAACTCCCACACTTCTGTGTCACATTACAGTGCCTTCAGCATAGTCTGATCAGTTTTAGCTGCAAAACAGGTTAGAAATTTTAGACTTTTAGTCTGGTTGGTTTCTGCCCTGAATAAAATGGAGTCTCTGTTCTTATAATTAAGGGGAGAATGACAACTGTGGAAATCACCAGTGTTCTCTCCCTACACTAAACTCCAAAAAGAAGAGGAGGTGGAGTTATTTTTGTAAGAATCAGGTACTTGTTTACCTGTCACCACTTCACTTTTCTTGGTGTTTATTTATTCACAGAAGGAAAGAAAAGCAATCTCTGCTTCCAATTTCCAAGCCACATAGTTGGAACTGAAGTAGACCTAAGAAAACCCCTTGCTACTGTATAAAAGGGGCTGGGAGGGATTTAGTCTTTTAGGTAAATGTCATGTTTCTATAAAGCTTGGTAAAAATTGAATCTCTGTAATTTCATTAATTTTGGAAGTTTTTAGTGATTATTTATTCAAATAGCTTTCTTTCCTTTTCTCTCTTCCCTTTCTGAAATTCTCATTATATTCATGGTGATCCGCTTCCTGGTATCCCACAGTCCCCTTAAAATTTGTTTACTTTTCTTCATTCTTTTTTCTTTCAGTTTCTCAGATTAGACAATTTCTTTATTTCATTTTATTTTAAAGAGAATAAAACCAAACAGAATAAAGCCAATCAAGACAAAACAGTGAAAATGATAAAGAGCTTCAAAACGGGATAATAGGACATCAACAATGGCTACCACAATGTCTCTTGTTATCTTCAAAATTGCTGCTCATACCATCAGACAATAAAATCAAACAAAACAGAACAGAATAAGACTAATCAAAACAGAACATTGAATAAAACAAAACAATAAAACGGAACAAGACAAAACAATGAGAACAAAATTGGATTTCACAAGCAAGATAGAAGGAAATCCCTCATATTTGAAATATTGCATACTGTTATCCTCTCAATAGATGCTCAGACTACAGACTCTCAGCCTGCAAAGTCAGTCAAACAATACAAGCAATAAGTTGTTTTTGTGCCTCAGTTGCTAACAACAGGAGGGGAGTGTTCCTGTTTCCCAGCCTGTGTGCCAGTTGGCTCACAGGAAGGCAAACTGGCCTCTTGCTTCTCCTCCTTGGAACTGCTTGGTGCCTGCTGGCTCACAGGAAGGGCAAACTGGCTTCTTGTTTCTCCTCTCAGGACCTACATGGCTTCCACCAGCTCTTGGGAAAGGCAAACTGCAGATTAAACAATTTCAATGTACATGTCTTCAAGCTTACAGATCCCTCCTTCCACTTGCTCAAAGCTGCTTTTGAATGCTTCCAGTGAAATTTTTATGCTAGTTAAAATTTTCATCATCAGAATTTCAATTTGGTTCCTTTTTGTAATTTCTATCTCTATTGATATTCTATTTGTTCATATGTTATTTCTATTATTTCCTTTAGTTCTTTGTCCATGATTTCCTTTTTCTCATTGAATATATTTTAGACAGTTGATTTTTATCTAGTACTGGGGATGAACTCAGGGTATTCTCACTGAGCTACAATTTCCTTCCTGCTTTCATTTTTTAATTTGAGACAGGGTCTCACTAAGTTTCTCAGACAGGACTCAAACATGATCTTCCTGTCTCAACCTCCCAAAGTGATGTGAAAACGAGGTAGGGCCTTTGGAAGATGATGTAGGCCATGAGGGTAGAGTTCTCATGAGTGGGATTAGCACCATTATAAAGGAGATCTCAGAAGCTCTACAGCACACTTGTCACTAAGTGAGGATACAAGGAGAAGTTAGCAGTCTGCAGTCCAGAAGAGGGATTTCTCCAGGCCCTGACCAAGCTGGCACCCAGATCTTAGACTCCCAGCAACCAGAAATGTGAGAAATAAATTTCTGTTATTTATAAGGCACAAAGGCTGTGATGTCTATAATCCCAAGATGACAAAGACACCAATCTACAATTGCTACCCAGATTTGCTGCAAGATATTTACAAAACCATATTATAAGTATATGGTTATTCACAGAGATTTTGATAATAGTCAAAGTTTTTCTCAATCCTTATGCTTTTTATACTTTTCTTTGTTCTTAAGTCTTTTATTTCATTCATCAGGTGTACAAATAGGGTGGTATGGCAGAGGAAAAATGGATGGACTTGGGTCTTTCACTCATTTATTTAATTTTTACAAATACTTATTGTAAGCCTGCATGTGCCAGGTGCTGGAGTTATGAAGTCATCATGATTAGGGAGATACTGCAGATGTATCTATTGCTTTATAAGCAGAGTTCTCATAATTGCAGTGATACTTACAAGCAGTTTATAATTTAACCTTCAAACACATGTTTGGGAACATGTCCTGTACAGAGGGAGGGGAAAGCAAGGTTAGTGCTGCCTTACTGTATCACTCTTACATTAAGAAGTCTAACCGTGAAGAAAATCCCTCCTGTCTTACTTTGGCCCAAAGATTGCAAATTCTTAGCCAACATCCAACCCTCAGGGGTTAGAATACTCTTAAGTACAAATATAAAATAACCCATTTTAAGGAAGTTGCTGCTGAAAGCAAGGATTCCAGTTTTAAACTCAAGTAACTTAAGTGCAAGGGGTTGTAGAAAAAATTGAGAGGAAGATAAGGAAGATTATCTTTTGTCCTCACGATGGGGGAAGTATAATTTTGGGGTATGTTAATCGGAAGATCCCTGAAAAGGGTGATTTTTAACTTCCTCAACTGATGTAAGTCATTTTGTAGTGGGTAATGAAGAATTCCGATAAGGTTAAATACATGTATCCCTTTGTCCATTAGTGTAAACGGGAATGGCTTGCTCACCCTGTCATGTGAATCTTTATGACGCAGCACTCTCCTTTAATGACAAATATCTGGCAGCTCCCTCATTTACTCTTTTGTAATGAAATCTACAGAGAAACAAATTACATTAAAAATGCATCGTAAAGTTATGGAAAAAATTATTTGTGCTTATACATAAGACAGGTTTCTTGTCTACATAAATCATTGGCAAAATATTCACGTTGGTTGGAATAGGGAAATGTCTCTTATAAGGGGGAAAGACAATAAGCATCCAGCTGTGGCCCAGATCACTGTGACAACTAAAAATAACCTCCTGAATGTCCAAAGTTCACCTGCAGCAGACATTTCTCCCCTGAGGAACCCCTGAGGAGAAAAAATTGGTCAAACAGCCTCAAGGGAAGACTTTCGCTACTTACTGAATTAACTCTGTCTATGGTGACCATACACACTGTACGTTCCTGGTCTCATCTGAATTAACTCTGCCACTGAAGGAAATCTAAGGCTAGAACCAGAGCAAAAGGACTTTGGAGTTCAGTGTAACCTCCAATTTAACACAAAATAAGTCCCAGGTCAAACATGTAATGACCTTATCTGTGTTATCTGAACACATACTCCTTGGCTACTACTGTCTGTTTCCTTGATTTCAGAGCAACAAATCTGTACTCATCACCTTCCATGTGGGTTCTACCCACTTCCTCACCCATAGCAACTATCATAATATGATTTTTGTACCAGCAGGCTTATTGACTATTACAGAATCAGTAATACTGTGGTCGATCACCTTGTTTAAAGTACTAGTTACCCCACCTCGTTGTCCCACTCAAAACTGGGCCTACTGACATTTCCTAATGTTCACATCATTGGAGTCATCCTCATTTGGGGACCCTCTCTAAGGCTGAATAGTATGAATGACCTACAACTCACGAGAGAGTGAAGATGACCTCTTAGATAGCCAAGACCTTACCCTGTTGATTCCGTGACCTTTCCGTGCACAATATGGCTTAAAGCTTTTATTATCCCATTTTCTACTGTTCGGTTGCTGTGTGGCCTCTAAAGCTTCAGTGATCAGTCCCTTCTGGGGATTAGTCCCTTTCAGCTGACTCACCTTGGAGGCCTTTGTGGGCAGCTTAGGGGGTTTTGCTTGATCAGCACATCCTAAGCTTTCCCAGGGCCTGAACTTTAGCACGGCTCCGGCAATCTCTCCCCTTTGTTCTGTGTTTTGCTTTTCTCTTTTTCCTTACTCAGTTAAAACAAATGCAGTTGTCTAGAAATTTCTCTACATTTGTTCATGAGGCAATAACTGACGAGAGGGAGCAAGTATGATGTAATGATTAACTAAAAGTAGATCTATCCAGAGATTCCTTTTGTCATGGATCTATTTTTCCTGACCTTACTTAAGCAAAAAGCACCCATGAGCCTGAGTTTCATCTGTATACCCAACAACTTTGAACATGCTGTTGAGCTTCAAAAAGGAATATTGCAAAAATCATTTGCAATTAAATAACTCAGAGAATAAAGATGAATGAAATGTAAATTCTTTTTGAGCTGTTCAAAAGGCAGTTGAGATGCAGAACCACTTTCTATGATTCCACCAAAATACATCTGAGGTAAAAATAAAGTTATCTCAAACCTCAGCTAAAAGAGAGATCACTTCGAGGTGGTAGCTTCAAGGAAGACAGAAGAATTGAATAATGCCATAATCAAGTCCTTTCAATTTATTTAGAAAGGGGAGTTTTGTAGTTTGTGTTTTCATTTGGAAACAATATGTATAAGAAACAAAATATATTGGAAACAACATGTATTGGAGATATATATAAATTTATATATATATATATATATGCATATAAAGCAGTATATATTGGAAATAGGGTGCATTGGAACAATATATATTGGAAACATAGAGAAGAAACAGATGAATTCGGATGGGAAATGAGCACTTAGAGGTCTCTCAAACTGCCACTCAAAATTCTGGAAGGGATATTTGCAATGTTTCCTGGTAGCTGTAAAGTTTAAGGCTCTGAGAGGAAAGATGAAGAGTATTTCCTTCTTGGACTGTATTGCAAAGATCAAAAAAATCTATCTGGTAAGGGAAAGGAGAAAAAAAACCCCTACAATTATATTTCCACAACATCTCATTCTTCTAAATGGTGCTTGCTGAACTGGGAGGAGGAAGAATGGGAGAGCAGAGTCAGCTGCACCAATAGTATTGGGCCTGTCTGCCCAGCATAGGTGGCTCCTGTTTGCCTTTGATCTGGTTCTCTCCAAAGGAACAGGTTCCCCAGGTGTGGACTAAAGTGCACAAAGGGCTTTAGAAGGAGGTTTTCCACTGGAAATATTTCCATCTTTCTCAACCCAGGTAAGCTAGCAACAGGGTCATTTCCTTCCCCACACCTGGGCCTTGATTTGCATTCCCTTCCCAGGAAAGCCTCTCACACATGAAGTCTCTGCACAGCCACAGACAACCCATCAGACTGCAGCTTACTGTCCATCTACCTTGCCTACCCCCAGAAGCCACCTGAGCAGAGCGCTCAGGGCCTCTCTCCTGCCTTTGGGACAGGAAATGTGACATCGCCTTTCCTGAAGGACAGAGCCATGTGTTCCTGGCCCCTGCCTCCATTGTCCAAATATGAAAAGATGAGCCTGGCTTTTTACTGAGGAAGAATGCCATTGACTCGAATTCTGTCCATTTTGAAAACTGTCTTGTTTGGCCCCAGGATGTATGCTTTCCCCAGGACAACTTTTTATTTCTTCATTTTGTGGTAACGCAGATTAAACGAAGGGCCTTCCCACTGAGCTACATCCGCAGCCATTTATTCTTTAAGATAAGGTCTCCCTAACTGGCTAAATTGCTCAGACTTGGTTTAGGCTTGAGTTTGTAATCCTGCCTCAGCCTGGGATTACCCAAAGAATAGACACCTTACCCAAGATTATATGTAAAGGACAAATGCATACATGAAAAGATGCTCAATGTATTAGTCCTGCGTAAATGCAAATTATGGCCTTACTGTGTTATCCTTGTACATCCACAGTATAACTAAAATCAAAAAGACTAACAGTGCTAAACCTTGGAGAGGATCTGAAGTAAATGGAGCTCTTATATATTACTGGGGGACAGGAGGTGGACAGAAGTGAGGAATCAAAATGGTGAAACCACTGAAGTAAAACTTTTACTGTTTCTTATAAAATTAAAAATACACTTATCTGCAATTCTACGCCTAAGGGTGTATGCAAAAAAACATATAACCACTCAAAGACCTGGATGTGGTTGTTTATCGGAGTTTAGTCACAATAGCTCCAAACTGGAAATGACACAAATGTACATAAGCAAACTGTGACATGTCCATACACACTACCTGGCAACAAAAAGGAACTGACTGCAGACAGGTACAACAACCTGGATGGTTCTCAAAAGCACTATGCTAAGTGGAAGAAGTCAGACACAAAAGACTGTGTACTGTATATACCATTTACATGGCATTTTGGAAAAGAAAAGACTGTGATGACAAAAATAAGCAGTTGCAAGGGACCAGAGGGGAAGGAATTAACTGTAGATGGCTCAGAGAAACTTTGAAATGATGAACTGGTTCTGTAGCTTGATTGTGGTGGTGAATACATGATTTAAATACATTTGTTAAAACTCATCTAATGGTATGCTTAAAATATTTACTTATGGGAACTATTCATTAATAAAACTGATTTTAAAAACTAGCTGCAGAGCTTCACTTTTCTTGGTAAATAGGACAATCCAGTTGTGGAGCACCTTTATAAGGATAAACGATCTCAGACTTGGGGCCAGCTCACATTGTTTTATGATTCATTTTGAACTCCAGAGGTTTTTTGTTTTGTTTGTTTGTTCGTTTTGTTTTGTTTTCCACTGTACTGTTCCCACTGACACTCTTTCAAGTCACAGCTGCTTTTTATGTCTTTCCCATTTTAATGTGGAGTCAGGGTTGTAATGAATGCTAGAGTTCAAATAGGGGGTTGGTTGTATGTTAGGTTGTTAAATCCACTACCAAATTTGGAGTAGACTGGAAGGCACAGAATGGAGAAAGAGTTCTCAAATAGAACAGAGGGGATGCAGAGAAATTTCACAGAGAGACATTTGAGCATCGTTAGTCTCAGATATAAGAGTATAAAAGAGAACACTGTTCAAAGAAGACTCTTGTTCAAAGCCTTAGCCGCTGCCTTGGGGAGAAGCCGAACTCCTGCGCAAGGGGTATCACGCTCATGATCCACTTTCAATCTTTCATTGCTTTCTGCATACTTTCACTAAAAGGAAAGCTACTTAAGTACAGGCTTATCAATACTCCATAAAGTTTTGTTATTTAACAGCAGATGTTCAATATATATCGGTTAACTATCCATTCACTTGCTAAAGGATATTGGTGTTGTCTCCATTTTGGAGTATTGCAGACAAAGCTGCTATGAACATTGTTGTACAGGTCTTTGTGTGGACAATTGCTTTTGTTCCTCTTGGTTTAATACCTGGGAGTGAAATTGCTGGATCATATGGTATGTGTAGTACACATGCACAATGGAAAACTACCAAGAAATAAAAAGATGTTGGTACATGCACAGTCATGGATGAGTCTCAGCAGAATTATGCTGAGTAAAAGAAGGCAGACCTTTCCCCCAAAAGACAAGAAATACTATATCATTATGTTTAAGTAAAACTCTAGAAAAAACAAATCTATAGCAACAGAAAGCAGATGAGCAGTTGGGGAGAGACAGGAAGGATTATAAAGGGACATTAAAAAAATTTTAGCTGTGATGGATATGTTCATTATTTGATTGCAATGATGGTTTCATAGTTACATATGTGTCAAACTCACCAAATTGTACATTTTAAACATATGTGGTTTATCCTATGTCAATTATACCTCAAGCTGTTAGAAAAAAAATACTGGTTAAATAAGTAGCAGGCTCTGTTAATAACTGCAAACAGAATATGCAGAAAAAGTGTTCAGTGTTGACTGAAGGAATGCAAAGCAAGTGCTCAATAAATGTCAGAGGAATTGGTGTGCAGAAGAAATAAGTGAATATTAGGTGTCCAGTAATTTTATTTTATTTTATTTTATTTATTTTTGGAGGGTACCAGGGTGTCCAGTAATTTTAGAATGAATGAATGAATTTGGCAAACATTTATTTAACGTTTATTATATGCCAGGCATTGACCTGGAAACACATTAGGGAGCCAAACAAAACTCCCCACACTCTGAGAGCTTTAAGAGACAGTAAGCAACAAAAACATAAAATATATAGTGTGCTAGATAGATGCTCAGGAAAGATAAGACTGAAAAGAGGGTTGGGAACTCTAGGCAAGGAGGGGGTAGCTCTCCTTTGTGAAAGTGTGACACTTGAGAAAAAAACTGAGGCTGTAAACAGGTCAGGTGAATGTCTAGGAAAATAAAAAGTAACTGGCTCCAACTGTGGCATGAAGGCACACACCTGTAAACCCCGCACTCTAAGAGGCTGAAGCAGGAGGATCGCAAGTTGGAGTTTAGCACGCTATACCGAATTAGTGTGATGCGGTGTCAAAAATTTTTAAAAGGGCTGGGAATGTAGTTCAGTGCGAAGGTCTGGGTTCAATTCCATATACCAAGTGTAAGTGTGTGTGTGTGTGTGTGTGTGTGTGTGTGTGTCGGGGACCTGACCAAGATCCCCAACTGCCTGTATGACGGGTATGGCGAAGGATAAAATAAGAAACAGAGACAAAGTTAGTAATGCATGATGGAAGGCTGGAAAGTCAGTGCCTCAGGACAGGCAAAGACCCAGAAACTCCACACCAGCCACTATTTATTGCAGTGGGTGTACACTGCAATGGGTGTACACAGTGGTAGGCAGGGCTAGCGAAAAGATTCCAAGTCAGCGGAGGATTCCAGGTCTTTGGAAGATTCAGAGGTCCGTGACACTGCAGGCAACGGATTATCCTGGAATGACTCCAGAGGGTGGAGATGATTTTATGCTAAGAAGGATCTTGCTCTGGAGTGTTCTTTCTCATTTTAGTAGTCTTAGTTTGGTCTGAGTAGGTGGGAAAGGATGGCCCATCTCAAGAGTTAATGAGATGTCTCAAAAGGGTGATACCATAATCCCAAGCCTCCATTTACCCTTAAGGAGGTACCTAAAATTAGCCATTTGTGGTCCCCAATGTCTGTGCGTGTGTGTGTGTGTGTGTGTGTGTGTGTGTGTGTGTGTAAGAAGCAAGAGTTGACTGAGGTCTCTCTAGGGACAGAGCGAACCAGGGAGTCCAGGTGCCCAGCCGCCACGCCCCCAAGTCTCGCCCCTACTGCCCGCGCGCTTCTACCTGCGCCGTCCGCCAGGCGGCGCGCCTGAGCCCACCCCGCGGTCGTCTTCCGCCGCCGGTCCCAGCGTGGGCACGCGCAGAAACCGCTAGGCGGCGTCGGTTTCCCTTCCCACGCGCGGACGCCGGCGTGGGTCGACGCCAGCGGGACGCCCGCCCGCCCGCGGACAAGCCGAGCCTGGCAGCCTGGGGGCGGGGCGGGGCGGGGCGGAGCGGAGCGGGCCGGGCGGGCCGAGGGGGCGGGGCGGGTGCGTGAGGTGATTCGGAGCCTCCGCCGGGGAAACCGAAAGTGGGCGGCGGCCGCGGCGGGGCCCTGGCGGAGACGGAGGCGGGAGCCGGGCGCGGAGGCGCGGGGCCGGGCCGTGGGCCCCCGGGACGAGGTGAGCGGTGGTCTTGCCGCGCCGGGCGACAGGTGCCGGCGTCGTAGGCGAGGCTGGGCGGGCGCAGCGCACCTGGGTAGCCGCTGGCGGGGCGGATCCGGGCGGGGCAGCCGCAGGGGCGCAGGGCCGAGGTGGGCGCCGGCAGCGGTGGCCGGAGCGCTGCGCTTTAAACGTCGGCCGCGGCTGCCGGGGCCGGGTCGGGCTGGGCTCAACCGGATCCGACGACCCCGCCGCCACCGCTGGCCGCGCCGAGGGGCGTGGACGGGGCGGGGGGACCAGGAAGCGGCCGGTCCCTTCCCGGGCCGGTGTCGGAGCTGTTGGCGCTTGGAGTCCTGCGTCCCGCTGCGCGGCTCTTAAGTTTCTTAAAGCCGCCGACTTCGCTCTGCAGGCCGCTTAAGAAATGCAGGACACATATTATCCGTTTCTCTCTCAACCGTGTGCACCGTGCTGATACAAAGCACCAACGGGTGCAGGGTGGGGGGGTGTCCAGGAATAAATTGATTTAACTTTCACTGTCATCCCCAAGCAGGGTCAGATTCCTAGCTTTAGCAGCTGGGAGGGATCTTGGAACCAGCATGTCTTTTCTGCTCCCATTCACTTTCCCTTAATAGCCAGGGATACCATTCCCAAATACTTGAAAGAGCAGGAAAGGAATATAATTACATTAGCAGAAGTCCCAGACCAAAAGAATTTTGATAATCGCCCAGTTAAACCACACGAAAGAAAGAAAACCCAGAACACTGATCTAGTTCATTTACCACCGCCTTCCCCCGTTGCACAGGTGGATATATTGCAGAAAAGGTATATTACCTAGATATCTGCAACAACTTAGTGGTAAACATGAAACTTTAAACTCAAGGCCCCATCTGTGCCAAGGTGTCTTGATGTGTATGAATGTGTTGCATACTACATTGGTTTTGCCAACCTGGATTGGCATTTGCACCCCTCAGATTGCTAATTATGTAGTTATGAATAAATTGTATACTTTCTTGGAGCCTAGTTTTCTTTGTATCAAACGGAAATATTTAAGGCTTTTTCAAAATAACTCTGTATGTCCTTTTGCTCCTACTAATAATCAAGCAGTGTTAACTGTCTTCCTTCCTCCAAACTGCCCATATTTTACATAATTGGATTTCAGCTTTTTGAGGGCAAGGGTACAAAGACCTTTAAATTTTCTCTATAAGTTGGCTCACAGTGGAGATTTTTGCATTTCTACTCAGCTGACATTTATTGAGCAGCAGTTACGTGCAAAGTTCTCTGGTGGCTGTAGGGAACTGCTCCTGGGGCCACCTGAGTTAGAATCCTGTGCCCTGCTTAGGACCCTTTGGTGGCACACAGTGCTTCTTTTTGCTACTTAAACACAGTGAGACAATAAGACAGCAGTTGGCAGTGCCTTTGGATTTCAGTCCCTGTACATGGGCAGTGAAATGTAATCTGTGCTAATGCCCTTTTAAATTTGCTCATTGAGCATGGCTGAATGAACTATTGTATCAAGAGATTTAAACTTGTAGAATGTCTCCTTTAAATTCTCTGTGCAATATAACCTAGTTGGAGACTTAATGTGAATGTAAAGAAAAATACTTTATAATTCAATTCTAAGTACCTACTCTGTTTAACTGAGTGCAATTTGTAAGAACTGAGATTTGACATAGAGAAAGTGCTTGGCTTATGGACACTTTCACAGGACAGAAGACTCTTGGTTCTTGGAGTGAAATTTAATTTCATATTTGTCTTAGTTACTATTCTCATTGCTGAGACAAAATACCTGATACCCAGAGTTAAAGGAGGAAAGGTTTATTTGGCTCACTGTTTGTAGAGGTTTCAGTTCATAATCTGCTGGCTCCAAACCAGGGTGGTGTGGCAGAGGGGCATCACAGAGCAGAAACAGTTCATGGCAGGCAGAAGGCAGCACACCAGCAAGCAGAGCAACCCTCTTTCTGTCTGCTACATCTTATCTAGATTACCCACCTTTGGGGCCAGTAGTACTCACAGCTAGGGTGGGGAAGCCTTAGTCCTAGCATTGAATCATGAATCAATCCTAGCACCACATCTTTGATCCCATCATCACATACTCTAGATCCAGCTACCTCCGAAAAGCCCCACCTATGACCACAAGAGGCTTTGGGAGGACATTGAGATACAAGCCATAACAGTATTTATGTGAATTATTTTTCTTTCTTTGTGCAAAGCCTACCTTTTTTCCTCAGGGAAATAGTGAAATGAATGAAGCTTTAGAGCTGGGCATAGTGGCACACACCTGTAATTCCAGCACTCATGAGATTGAGGCAGGAGGATTACTATGAGTTCAGGGCCAGCTTGGGCTACACAGCAAGACTCTGTCTAAAAAAAAAAAAAACAACTTGCAAAAGCACAGAAGTGGCACAGCATTCTTTTTGTTATTGCCTTATGATTTAAATATTTTTAAAAGCTTGTTTTCCAAAAAACCTAAGGGTAGTTTTGGCAATTTTCAGTTAAAGACATGTGTATATACCAGTCAGAGTTTCTAATCACCCCAGCATACTCAGTGTGACTTCAAAGCAATCTTGGTATTTTGTCCTGTGTAGCTTTGTCATAAGTAAGCAAACTCATACTTTACATTAAATCTTCAGACTTCATTGAATAAGTCCTGAAGGAATCCAAGGAGAGTTGAGAATTACAGCTCTTGCCCACATTCTTTTATCTTCCTTGTGGGGAAAAAAAAAGGCTAAAGTAAAGGGCCAGAGGTAATTAGCAGAACTAGGGTTAAAACCCAGATTCCTAAGTCATTCTATCATCTCAGACTTTTTTCTCTAGTTTACAGATTTATAGAAATTCCTTAGTTATACATTCCTGATATGCTCTGAAAAATGTGTGAATAACTTGAAATCACAAAAATAAAAAAGAAAACTTTAAAAAACTTAAGTATACCACCACCTTAGGATGTTAATTACTGTCTTTCCTTTAAAAACAAGTTAGTGGTGGCATAATTCAGGGGTTAACAAGTAGACTATAATTGGGAAGAGAATATGGTATGCTGAACTGTTCTAAGATAGGAAATAATTGAGTAAGGATCTTAGATAAAAACCTTCACTCTCTGATGCTTGGTTTATTGCTCTGTAAGATGAAAGGCTTGAATTAATCTAGGTAATGTCTGAAATCTTTTCAGCACAGACATTTTGGAACCTTAAAGTCCCAACTTGTTGCTAAATTAATGTCTTCAAGGAAAGGGGCACTTACCAGAGAATATTTCCTAAAGAGATAACTAGATACTTTAAAATTGAGAAACTAAAGAAGGTAAGATAAGTTACTTGGTAAGTTTACCCTAATAATTTGGCAAACTTATTTTGTGATTTAGTGGTACTCTGCAATGTAAATTCATGACGTGAAGAATGTAATGAGGAAGATGAGTCAAATAGTACAGTTGGAAATAGTTGAGAAAAAAGAAACCTAGAAAAGAGAAAGCATAGGTGAGAGCTAGATTAGCTTCAGTAAAGACTTTGGGGCACCATTAGTTGTGGGACTAATCAGGGAAGAGCAAGAGTAGAAGGCATTTATCTAGGATACATCAAAATCATATTCTTCAGAATTAAACTTTTGTGGGCAATTGTCAGGCATATTAAAGCAGTGAATTTACAAAATATACTTTTGAAAGAATTATCTTATGTCATTAAAATTCTTTAAATCTTGTTTTCCTAGAGGTGGTCATTATGTGTTCCTACTCCCTGCCTCACCTTTTGTACATTGTGAGCTCTTGGAGCCCTCACAGTGAATTGTGTTGCAAAGAGAAAAGGGAAAGAGTGAAAGGATAAAAGGAACTGTCAGGTGCCGCCTTTGAGTCTTTGTACCTGTTGGCAGTTCTTTTGATGGCACATCTTTAAATCCAAATATAGCAGGTCCCTGTTTCATGTTTAAAGGCAAGTTGCTAAACATACCCCCCAGGTTGCTATTGGTGTCTCTGAATCAAAATTTACTTTCAGCAGCCAATTTTATACACAAGGAGAAACTGTCTGAGAGGAAACCCTGGTTTTGGAAATGATAGCTATGGTTTGGTGGGGTTTTTTGGTTTGTTTGTTTTGTTTTTGTTTTTGTGATTCTGGCCATAAAAATAGGTGAGAGCTGAAACAGTTTTCATGGATGAATATTTAAGAATTAAAGTCAGGGAAGTAGAGTTGAGCACAGACTGTTTTGCTGTTTTGAATACTCTAAAAGATTTTGGCTTCTTGTTTGAGAGAGGAAGCAGTAGAGAGTTTTCAGCAGAAATGCAACATGATAGGATTTATAATATAAGTGACCCTCTATTCTGGTGGAGAGTAGATTCTGGAAGATGAAGTGGAGGCAGAGGAATTAGCTAGGAGGCACATACAGGCAAGAAATGTTGGCACGAACCATCAGGAGGTGGTATAGAGTGGGGCAGTTGTGGTTGTCTGTCTGCGTGACTGGATGGGGGGGATGAGAACCACTAATATCAGACCCCTCATTTACAGATAAGGAAACTGAGGCCTGAGAGAAGGAATTTGTCTCACAAAAATAAGTGCTCTTTGCACAGTAGTGTTAGACTTAAGGCACACAAGCAAGAAGAAACACAGGTACAACCCTTCCTCGTCCTGGTTCTTCCCCCAGATAAAAAATCTATCTATTTGTCAGCAGTTACTATTAAAAGAAATATTAAAATATGAACTTTAACTATGATAAAATGTGCATTAAAGAGAAATAACTGCCGAGAATTATAGTTCAGTAGTGCCTGCCTGGCAGGTGCGAGGTCTTCAGTTCAATTCCCAGTAACCCTCCCCTGAAAAAAGAACGGGAGATAGTAAGAGTTATGTGTGTGGCATAGGCCTTTCCTGGGTCAGGTTAGGAAATCTAATTTAGAAAAAACAACAGTTGCCAAGAAAGATAGGCAAGTATGAGGTCAGATAAAGTGGAAAAGTGAAATTTAAGGATGACTCTGTACCATACAGATCAGCACTGCTTTTTAATTTCTTAGGTTCTCGCTATAAATATGTTCTTTGAATCTATATGAAACATAATCAAGACTTTATAGCAGAAGGCTAGGGCAGTTAGGGCAGGGCACATTTAGTATATATTTAGTATATATATATATTTTTGTCCAAGACAGGATTTTACTATGCAGTTCAGGCTGGCCTTGAGCTCACTTTGTATCCCAGGCTGGCCTCGAACTCACAGTGATTCCATCCGCCTGCCTCAGCCTCTGAATGCTGGGATTACAGGCATGTACACCACCACACCCAGCCATATGTCTTGACAGAACCTAGAACCTGAAAGAAGACACATTCAAAGAGGGCGGGATTAGCATAATGAACCTTAGACACTACTTCCCAGCTTTAACCATCCTGTGTGACAGATAGGCCATGAGTGTGTGTGTGGCCTTCAACTCCCACTATCCTGCAAAATTAAGCGCCCTATTAGGCAGCCCCTGCTGGCAGCTGTTTCAGAGCACAAATAAGGAAGTTAAAGTAGTTATTTCAGGGACAGGAAGGGAAAGCTGTTTTCCTGAAGGAGGAAGGCAGAGAAGATTTTTGCACATGGCTACCCATAGAACAAGTCTTTGGTTAGCTTTTAAGATGGGGCAAGACTTATCCTTTCAAACCATCCTTATATTGTAAGATCTGTCTTGTGTTAATAATTCAGTTTCTGTTAGTGAAATGCATTTATCAGAGGTTCCCCTCCATAAAGCTGTTATACACATTAAGTACAGGTGTTTGTGACACATTTTAATTTCTCTTAGACAGTTACCTAGGAGTGGGGTTGCCGGATTGTATGGTAAGTATATGCATTACTTCATATGAAACTTTTTCAGAGTACTGTTTTTCTCAGCTACTAGAATTCTAGGTGAGTTCCAGTTACAGTGCTTTCTCACAAGCATGTTCATGTTGTCAGTTTTTTAAAAAATAGCTATTCTATAATGTATATGGAGTGATATGGATCTGATTTGCATCACCCTAATGGTTAGGTGCTGATGAACACTTTTTTATGTGTTTTTGACATCCGCATCTATGCTCTAGTTAAGTCTGTATTCAGATCTTTTATATGCTTTTAGTTGGGCTCTTTATTATTGAGCTTTGAGTGTTTGTATGTGATGGTTACCAGCCCTTTACCAGATTGTTATAAAAATATTTTCTTAGTCTGTGACTTGTCTTTTCATTTTCTTAATAGCCTTTGAAAGAACAGAAACTTTATTTTTCCAGTATTAGGGACAGAACCCCAGGTGCTCTGCTACTGTGCTTAACGCCAACCCCTTTTTATTTTTCATTTTGAGGCAGTCTTGCTAAGTTCCCAGGCTGACTCTGAACTTCTGATCCTCTTGCCTCAGCCTCCTACATAGCTCTAATTATAGGTGTGTGTCCCTGTGCCTGGCTAGGAAATTTAATGTGATTCATTTGTCAAGTTTTCTTCTGCAGTTCTGAAAAAACAAAATTCCATGTCTGATCCAAGGTCACAGAGATCTTACTCCTGTGTGTGTGTGTGTGTGTGTGTGTGTGTGTTTAGAAAATGTATTGTATTAGATTTTTAATTCCAACCTAAATGATTTTTTAAATTTTTGTATATGGTATGAGTTTTGATTTTTTTTTTTTTTTGGCATCTAGATAACTAGTTGTTGCAGCACTATTTGTTGAATTTTCTGCATTCAGTTTAGGTGAAAATCAATTGATATACATGGATTATGTGTTCTAGATAAGATAATCTTTTTCTGGATTATGTATTCTGTTCCATTGGTCTTCATGGCTTTCCATTGGACAATATCCCACTGTTTTGATTATTGTAGTTTTAAAATATCTTGAAATTAGCCATCTGGCACTGGCCAGGATCTCCAGTGTGAGAAGGAATGCAAGTGGTGAGCATGGATATTTTTGCCTTATTCCAGTTTTACAGAGAAAACATTCACATTTTTAATCCCTGATATTGAGGGTTTTCACAAATGATCTTTATCAAGTTAAGGATCTTTTTGTTATTTTCTGGGAATTTTTCATCATGAATGGATTTTGAATTTTGCTAAATGTCTTTTTCAGCAGTCATATGATTATATGGTTTAGTCTGTTGGTGTAGTATAGTTCAATACATTAACTGACTTAAGAATGTTAAACCAACATGGCATCCCTAAAATAAACTGTTACCCTTTTTACTTACTGTTGGATTTGACTTGCTAGTGTTTTGTTAGGAACTTTTGTGTGTATGGTCATTGATCTGTACTTTTGTTGTAATATTTTTACCTAGTTTTGATATCAGCATAATACTGGCCTGATAGAATGTGTTCAGAGGTGTTCCTTAACTTTGTTTTCCAGAAGAGTGTGTGTAAGTGGTATTGATTCTTCTATAAGTGCTTAGTAGAATTTGCCAGTAGAGCAATCTGGGCTTTCAGTTTTCCTATGCAAAGATTTTTAAACTATAAATTCAATTTTCCTAATAGATACAGAGATATTTGTTTGGGTTATTTCTTCTTGGGTGTGTATTGGAATTTGTCTTTCAGAATTTATGCATTTTATTCATCAAGTTTGTTGGCATAACTTGTTCATAATATTCATCAAATACGGAGATATTTGGGTTATTTCTTCTTGGGTGAGTGTTGGAATTTGTCTTTCAGAATTTACCCATTTTATTCATCAAGTTTGTTGGCATGACTTGTTCATAATATTCTCTTTTTAATGGCCAGAGTTTATATTATGGCCTCTTTTTATATCCTGTTATGGTAATTTGTACTTGCTCCTTTTTTTTTTTGATTTATCTTTCTTGGAGTTTATCAGTTTTGTCAATGTTTTCAAATAATTTGTTTTGATTTTATGATTATTTTTCTGCTGTTTTAAAATTTTGTTATTGATCTGTTTCATTTTTAAATTGATATTTTTTTCTCATCCTTCCTACTTGCTTTTGATGTAACTTGTTCTTTTTTTTCTCCAGGCAAATTAGACCACTGATTTGCCACTTTCTTGATATCACAAAAACATACAATGCTGTAAATTGCTCTCTAAATAATACTTTAATTGTACCCATCAAATTGCTATATATCTTCATTTATTTAAAATTTTTTTCCAGATTTTCCAGGGAGTCGTCTTCTTTTTTTTTTTTTTTT